>AVPN01001121.1:0-22014 GCA_000695325.1 Pleurobrachia bachei
CATGTCAAGTGGCGACTTTCCCTTGTATAACGGGTCAAGATGTTTTTTGACAATCAAAGGTCGAAATGACTATGTTTACAAAGTCAAAAGGTCAACCTACTGCATAAAAACAGGGTTGGACCAAACTAATTGCACTGATCCAGCCAAGGTTGGGGGCAGCTGTCTGGTGAGTGGTTATCAACCAAACTAATTGCACTGATCCAGCCAAGGTTGGGGGCAGCTGTCTGGTGGACGGTTATCCTAGCACAATTTCCATCTATGTGATCTGCGATGGCAATACATCTCCGCAGTTGTGTGATGATGGTATAGAGTTGAAGTGTGTCAGGATTGGTCGATACTGTTACATTCACAAACACAGGCTTTGTGATGGTACAGAAGATTGTGCAGGTGGTATGGATGAGGGTAAAATGTTCTGTGGACCCGGCAAACTTACCACTCAAACTTGTAAGAGACGATTTGGAACATTTTCTCGAGTTCCGGTGGAGTGGATCCAAGATGGAGTTGTAGATTGTGAGAACGGCATCGATGAAAAACGTGATTGGGAAATGTGTGGCAATGGCACCACTCTGCGGATTAAGGTGGATACAACACCGTGCTCTAACGTGTTTTTGTGTCATGGTAACCATTCGGAATTCCTGGAAACTTCCACCATGTGTTCCTCGATACAGACGTGCGACAATAGGGCCTGTCAAAGCGCAAGGAGAACAGTTGATGTGAAGAAAGCTCTTTCCCAATCTCCAGCCGCAAACGTATTTGGAAATGAGTTACTGGTTGGAAATGTATGCAACAAAGGTCTATCGTCGGTGCTCCTTCATATGAAGGAGCAGTGTTCAGAACAAAAATTCAGCCATCCATTTCACCAATTCTTCGGTAAAAACCTCACATCATCTGTTGTAACGTTGCACCGGAAGCAAGATTGCAGATACCTCTACGGTGAGGCGTATGTCTATTACAGCTGTACTGGACAATGTACAAATGCCGATTGCCCTTTGAAAAGACCGGTGCTACATAACTCCTGTCACAATCTGAAGATTGCTGTTTACTCGCTTAACACCAAGTTAAGTGTTGTGACATCGGTTTTCCGACATAAAACTGCATTCCATAACAACGTGTTTGTGTGCAAAAATAAAAGATGTATTCTCTTTGAGAGAGTTTGTGATCTGGTTGATGATTGTGGGGACAGGTCTGATGAGGAAGCCGGATGTGACAATAGTTTTCGGTGTGCTGATAATTCCTCCTTCTTACCTCTGAGCCAAAAATGCGATGGAATAACTGATTGCAAGGACTTTTCTGATGAATGCAATAGTAGCTGCAGTAGGAAAGTCGTTGAAGATCATACAATGGGTATGATAGGATTTTGCATGGGACTTCTAGGACTCGTTTTAGGATTCCCGGCCTTCGTGAATACTTCTCTTCAGAAACTCCCCGAGAAAAGCGGGGCCTTTGTGAACCATGTGTTTGTTCTTGCAATTTCCTTTGGAGATCTGTTTACTCCCTGCTATCTGCTAAGCTTGATAACTCTACATTGGATGAAAAATACAGATTTCTGTGTTAAGCGTTTGGAGTGGATAAGTGGAAGGTCTTGCAACTTCATAGGTGTACTTAACACGGTCGGAGCGACAGTTTCCTCCTTAGCCATGGCAGTTATAAGCTTCTACAGGCTTTATGGAACAAAAAGAGCTCTCAATTATAGACAGTCGAGCGAAGTCACGAAGGAACTACGACAAAAAGTGATGTTATGCCTATTGTCTATTGTGTTTATTGCTCTAGCGTTTGCGTTAGTGCCCCTTTTGGGGGCTTTGGAGGATTGGTTTGTCAATGGGCTTGTGTTTCCAAGGGATATAGCACTTTTCCTTGGTACGGTGGATAAGACACAGTTTCTGCAGATTGTCTATGGTTACTACGGAGCAAGGTACACTGAACGTTCTCGACGGAAGGCCGACATTTCTTGGAGAACAATTCAGGGAATGGTCACCGAAATGTTTTCTACGGATTATGGGGCTGTCTCTGGGAAAAAGGTTTCATTTTACGGTAACGATCCAGTTTGCATGTTTAAGTTTTTTGTCCTCTCTGATGATCCACAGGTTGTCTTTGTTTGGTTCTACATCAGCCTTCACTTCCTCTGTTTTGTGTCCGTTGCGGTGTGTCATATCTTAATCATCAAATAAAGCAGAGGTGCTTGGGGCTAACCGTCGCACAAGCAGTAGACTTGCTCGAAAAGTTACCTTGGTATGCGTAACAGACTTTTGTTGCTGGCTACCTTTTTTGATTTGTTGTGCCCTCCATACGGCCGAGGTTGTCGATATGTCACCGTGGTACCAGGTCTTCTCCCTCAACATCCTACCCATTAACTCTATACTAAACCCACTTTTGTACAGGGATACACTGTCTAAAGTGTTTGACGTGTTGAGGCCTGCCATTGATAGTATCTGTGCCATGTTTCGTGGTGCACCAGTTTTACCCGAGCCAACTAATGAAATAGTTGTCAAGGATTCCTGTCTGGAATTCACTAGTTGTGTTAGCAATCCATTGAACAAGACAGAAGAGTAATGTCATGACACCGTGGATAACGTGAACTTCATTGAGATGAAGGTGAAATATCTTAGTTGCCGTTCTATGATGCCAACCAGTGACATGATCCAAGAAACTGGATTTCATTCAGATATCATGACTGTGTATGATCCACAGAGAAGAAATTCGACTTAACTAACACTGAACTAATATTACACTTGGAAGAGACGAAAAACTAGCTCGTTGTTTATGAACAATACTTTTTGTTTAAAATGTTATCGATTGGAATCATCTGGGCTGAGTGTGGGGATCAAAGATGTGGAGCGAATTATAATCTCAAAATATCCAGCTTTTCATTTAAAGCTGTAATCAAGTCAACGCTTTCTTTTTCAAAACCCAAATTGCATATTGTTTTTAGTTTGTAACAACAGCTGATATTCTTGGATTTGATCTCTCCTGGACGGGGTGCGTTGAGTGTTCTCGCTCTTGAACTTTTATTATGGTTCACGCCCCCCCCCACCAACACTAACTTACAGGCTCGAAGTCCGAACTCTCAATATAATGTTGATTTTATTTTCTTTGTCCGCAATCCCAATTTTAGTTGAAGTCAAACATAACAACTATTGCTCATGAATAAAAGAAAAAGATTGGGATCCGATCTTTCCCTTCTATTCGACCAACCACTCAGAAGAAAATACAAAGCGTTGTCAATGGAGAGATGAATACTTAATGAGACTGTCTGTAAAAATTATTTTTGATGCGTGAGGGTGCCACTTTCGTTTGCACTTGAAGCGAAATATTTGCCTTGTATTCCCTCCTATTTCTACTGTTAATTAAAGTGTAACATACCAATTATACAATGTTTACAGGAAGATGTTACTTTCAATGATTGGACTGGTGTTACTTTCAACAGTCAGGTCCAGTTCTCTCTGGGACACCAACCTTACAAGAGATGAGAGTTTAGTTATCCAACCGGTAAACTCCATGTCCAGAGTCAACTCACCACTGCCTGATACTTTTAAAGAGGTGCAACTTTGTCCCATTGCTAACCACAATGGGTTCCTAGTCCGCCTTTGCAATGATGACTACTCGCTGGTGCATGAAACAGTGTTCCAGTGCATTACTTCGCCCAATGTTACCTATACAAGAAGAGGGATCTACGACTTGAGAACACGTTTAACCACAACTGAGTATTCTCTGCGGTGTCCAAATGACATCGCTATGTATCAATCTTGTGGGTCATTGAAAGCCGATAATTTCTTTAGCCTTCGTAATTTTGTCGTTGAAATGTTCGATCAGCCACCCGTGTGTGGAGTCGTCTGTCTCGATGGGTTGAAAGGTAACTTTGTTCAAAAAGATGATCAGGCGTGCAGCGATATAACTGCGGGCACTATGCGTCATCCGCTCACTCTACAGAATGGAAGTATTGTTGAGGTCACCTTGAAACTGGGAGGAGTTTGCGATGGCATATGTGATGATATCTGGATGGACAAGGCTCTCACATCGAATTTAGATTTGACATGTGTCGAGGAGCGGGACTGTGGTGGGGGAATCGTATACGGGAGTATTTCAAACGATCTAGTTTTCATGCCTTTCCAAGGAATGCCGAAAGAACGAACCACCCCTCCTTGGGATCAAGATGCACCACATTGTGTAGCAACATCTGAGGTGACATCAGGACCGAAAAGGGCCATCGGTCCTCACATGTCAAGTGGCGACTTTCCCTTGTATAACGGGTCAAGATGTTTTTTGACAATCAAAGGTCGAAATGACTATGTTTACAAAGTCAAAAGGTCGACCTACTGCATAAAAACAGGGTTGGACCAAACTAATTGCACTGATCCAGCCAAGGTTGGAGGCAGCTGTTTGGTGAAGGGTTATCCTAGCACAATTTCCACCTATGTGATCTGTGATGGCAATGCATCTCCACAGTTGTGTGATGATGGTATAGAGTTGAAGTGTGTCAGGATTGGCCGGTACTGCTACATTCACAAACACAGGCTTTGCGATGGTATCGAAGATTGTGCAGGTGGTATGGATGAGGGTAAAATGTTCTGTGGACCGGGCAAACTTACAGCTCAAACTTGTAAGAGGCGATTTGGAACATTCTCTCGAGTTCCGGTGGATTGGATTCAAGATGGAGTTGTAGATTGTGAGAACGGAATTGACGAAAAACGTGATTGGGAAATGTGTGGCAATGGAACAACTCTACGGATTAAGGTGGATACAACACCGTGCTCTAACGTGTTTCTGTGTCATGGTAACCATTCAGAATTCCTTGAAACTTCGACCATGTGTTCTTCGACCCATACGTGCGACAATAGGGCTTGTCAAAGCGCAAGGAGAACTGTTGATGTGAAGAAAGACATTTTCCAATCTCCAGCAGCAAACGTATTTGGAAATGAGTTACTGGTTGGAAATGTATGCAACAAAGGTCTATCATCGGTGCTCCTTCATATGAAAGAGCAATGTTCAGAACATAAATTCAGCCATCCATTTCACCAATTCTTCGGTAAAAACCTCACCACATCGGTTGTTACGTTGCACCGGAAGCAAGATTGCAGATACCTCTACGGTGAGGCGTATGTCTTTTACAGCTGCACTGGACAATGTACAAATGCCGAATGCCCTTTGAAAAGACCGGTGCTACATAACTCCTGTCACAATCTAAAGATTGCCGTCTACTCTCTTAACACGGAGTTAAGTGTTGTGACATCGGTTTTCCGACATCGAACTGCGTTTCATAACAACGTGTTCGTATGCAAAAACAAAAGATGTATTCTCTTTGAGAGAGTGTGTGATCTAGTTGATGATTGTGGGGACAGGTCTGATGAGGAACCCGGATGTGACAATAGTTTTCGGTGTGCTGATAATTCCTCGTTCTTACCTCTGAGCCAAAAATGCGATGGAAAAACTGATTGCAAGGACTTTTCTGATGAGTGCAATAGTAGCTGCAGCAGGAAAGTAGTTGAAGATCATACAATGGCTATGGTAGGATTTGTCATGGGGGTCCTGGGACTTGTTTTAGGATTTCCGGCTTTCGTGAATACATCTCTTCAGAAACTCCCCGAGAAAATCGGGGCCTTTGTGAACCATGTGTTTGTCCTTGCAATCTCCTTTGGAGATCTGTTTACTCCCTGCTATCTGCTAAGCTTGATAACTTTACATTGGATGAAAAGCACGGATTTCTGTGTTAAGCGTTTGGAGTGGATAAGTGGAAGGTCTTGCAACTTCATCGGGGTACTAAACACGGTCGGAGCGACAGTTTCCTCGTTAGCCATGGCAGTTATAAGCTTCTACAGGCTTTATGGAACAAGAAGAGCTCTACAGTACAGACAGTCGAGCGAAGTCACGAAGGAACTTCGACAAAAAGTCGGGTTATGCCTACTATCCATTGTGTTTATTGCTCTAGCATTTGCGTTAGTGCCTCTTTTGGGGGCTTTGGAGGATTGGTTTGTCAACGGTCTTGTGTTTCCTAATGATATATCACTTTTCCTTGGTACGGTGGATAAGACACAGTTTTTGCAGATTGTCTATGGTTACTACGGAGCAAGGTACACTGAACGTTCTCGACGGAAGGCCGACATTTCCTGGAGAACAATTCAGGGAATGGTCACCGAAATGTTTTCTACGGATTATGGCGCTGTTTCTGGGAAAAAGGTTTCATTTTACGGTAACGATCCAGTTTGTATGTTTAAGTTTTTTGTCCTCTCCGATGATCCCCAGGTTGTCTTTGTTTGGTTCTACATCAGTCTTCACTTCCTCTGCTTTGTGTCCGTTGCGGTGTGTCATATCTTAATTGCAGTTTTATCAAATAAAGCAGAGGTGCTTGGGGCTAACCGTCGCACAAGCAGTAGACTGGCTCGCAAAGTCACCTTGGTGTGCGTAACGGACTTTTGTTGCTGGCTACCTTTTTTGATTTGTTGTGCCCTCCATACGGCTGAGGTTGTGGATATGTCACCGTGGTACCAGGTCTTCTCCCTCAACATCCTACCAATTAACTCTATACTAAACCCACTTTTGTACAGGGATACACTGTCTAAAGTGTTTGAAGTGTTGAGGCCTGCCATTGATAGTATCTGTGCCATGTTTCGTGGTGAACCAGTTTTACCCGAGCCGACTAATGAAATAATTGCCAAAAATTCCCGCCTGGAATTCACTAGTTGTGTTAACAATCCAGTGACCAAGACAGAAGAGCAATTTCATGACACCGATATCGCGAGTTTCATTGAGATGCAGGTGAAATACCCTAGCTGCAAATATCCTAGTTCTATGATGACAACCAGTGACATGATCCAAGAAACTGGTTTTAATTCAGATATCACGACTGTGTATGATCGCACTCCAACGAGAAGGAATTCGAATTAACTAACACTGAACTAATATTACACTTTGAAATGACGAAGAACTAGTTTGTTGTTTATGAACAATACTTTTTGTTTAAAATGTAATCGATTGGAACTATCTGTGGGCTAAGTGTGTGGATCAGAGACATGGAACGAATTAAAATCTCAAAATTACCAGCTTTTCATCTACCATTTAAAGCTGTAATTATGTCAACGCTTGTTGCTTTTTCAAGACCTAAACTGCATATTGTTTTTAGTTTGTAACAACAGTCGCTCTTCTGGGTGTGATACATTCTTGGATTTGGTCTCTTTTGGAGATGGTGCGCTTTTGGATGTGGATAGGGTGCGTCGCCGGCCGCATTTCCTTTGAAAAAATGCCAACTCCGCGCTTTTTTTGTTTTAAAAAAACCAATAGGGATCCCTAAAAAAGTTCAGTAGTTACACAGCGTTTACACTTGGCAAACGCTGCTGGCTCGCGCGCATGAGGGGGTTGCAGCGCATTCCAACGTTTACACAGTCTTTACACCCAGAGCGGCGCGTGCGGCTTTTTCGGCTTTTCCGCAGATTCTTTTGAAACCTAAACCATTCATAAGAGGCTATAGCCATATAGCCTAAAAACGGCTATGCGCAAACCTAATTATCCCATTATCTAATTAACCACATGAGATAGAGATTTCATTCCGGCACCTACCCCCACTAAAGCGAGGACGCTGATCACTTTAGTGCCCTCAGATTTGTCTCTACTCCTATTTTAAGTGTTCTTATGATTTTGGGCTCAGGCTGAAAATACAGGTACCCAATTATGGCCAATTACGACCCTTATCCCACATTTCTGGGAGGTAAACTTTTTTTTGGTGATTTAGGACCCCTTAGACTACACTTTGGTGAAGGAAATCCTTTGCCCTTCCAGAGTTCCGGGTTCGGCCAAAAATCTACCCAAACGCCATGGATTATAACCCTAAAAACCGTTTGTCAGCAGTCAGCACTCACCTTCGCAAACGTTGCTGGCCCCCGCCCCGAGCAGTGCAAGAAAATGCAGCGCTTTTCAAGCATTCACCAAACACCCAGAGTTTAACGCTGCAATAAAAATGCAGGCGGCCAGGCCAGGTGCATGCCAGCGTTAAAATCTGGGTATTTCCTTAGTGCTGACAAACGGTGTTTTAGGGTTAGGGCTAAAGTAGGGTTAGGGTTAGAGCCGGGGTTTGGGTTGGGGTTAGGCCTTGACATTTCCTACCAGATAAATTTTGGATTAGCCAAAACGGTTGAAGGGTTTGGCAGTTAGAGCCGTTTTAGTGAATCAACTTTTTTGGAAGCGCCCCACTTTAAAAACTCAGTGCCGCATTTTTTTAAACTCGACGAATTTTATATTAGCCCGCGCATATCAAATTGAAGTATTGCGCGGCTTTTAAATTGCGCGTACCAAAAATTAACAAAATAAAAAATTTAATTTAAGTAAAAGTGCGCTTCAAGCGACTTGAGCTGCACGTTTTTCCCGTTGGAAGGGCGCTCAGCAAATGAAAACTCGATTAATTAAATAAATTGCAAACAAAAATCAAACTTAACAAATTGCTTTTGGTTACGCGGTAAATAACAAATACAGTGTGGGGCATTAAACAAATCAAAAATCACACACAGTCCTCTCTATTTCTTTCAATTTCTTAATACTGTCTCTTATGAGGATTTGCCCTCTGTGGGAGGTGCGGACTGCCTACGTAGAATTAGCCCCTCTCTCGGCTCCGACCTGGATAGGAGAGAGGTGTTAGTGAGAGGTAGCAAACAATTCAATAAAGTCCGAGTGTAGTATGTTGATGTAATATTAATATTACCACAATAAGTGAGATAAAAACAATGCTTCTAGTTCTAGTCAGCTTCAGCAGACTATCCAGCAAAAAAACAGCGGTGTGTTTTGTGATTTTTTCCCGCGTGTGATCGACTGTGGTATCTATTCAAAGAAGAATATTCCGCCAAATAAGTTTTTATTTGTCTGTTTGTCTCCATGTCTGTTTGTCTGACAGACTGTTTTTCATTTTGTCTGACAGACTGTTTTCTGTCTGCCTCCCATGTCTGTGTGTCTGTATGTGTGTCTGTATGTGTGTATGTTTGTTTGTGTGTTTGTCTCCCATGTCTGTTTGTCTGTGTGACTCACTGTGTCATTCTGGAGAAGTCGACCGAGTAAGCGCACCTCTCCCTGAGTCATCGCAGAGGCCTGACTTTGTTATTATGACTAGGTGGGTAATCTATTGATAAAATTACACAAATGTGTCATGTTATCCTGGCAGTTGCTCTGACAGTTATCCTGATCATGTTTGACACACTAATTGTGTAGTTATCACCACATTTTATGGGGTGTGTTTAGTGTTGGTGTAGTGATCCCCGGGTGAATTCCATGATGTATTATCAGCTGGAGAATGTAATGAGAATTGTGTGCTGGGGTTTGTGGATGATGTTCTGGGAGTTGTATTCAGGTGTAACAGCTCTTGATTTTCTGGTAGTGTTAGGGGATAAAAGGGGCTGTAAGAGTAGCCTTCCCTATTTACCATCGTCCATCCCGTGCGGTTTTGGAACTAAAATTTGGAATTTCTGTACTAATGTGGGTTTAGAAGACAGTTATAGCTGCAATATGATGGCTCGAAAATTGGCGAAAAGTTAACCTGGCTCTTTCGCCAGCGGCCGGAAACCATGCGAAATTTAGCGAAGGTTGGCTACCTCCCGCCACTTCTTGCCACTGTTTGCGTGCGCGTGCCATGTGACGCGCAAATAAAATCCGCGCTTACATGCGCGTTACTAGTTTTCCGACGAATTTGAAATTCCAAAGAATTTCAAAACTTTTCAAACTTTTCAAATTTTATTTTCCACCTTTTGGCTTTTCCAACGCTTACTTACCACTTTGTGATTTTGATGAAAGCATATTAGGGCTTTGTTTTTTTTCTGCTGGAAATGAATTTTAACACCGATTGGCATCACTTTAAAACAACCGAAAAGAAGCTGTTACTTGTTAGCTGCCGAATAGAGAAAAGGGTGCAGGTGAACCGTATGAAAAGTTAATCGCGATGAGTCTCATTCACATTGTCTTCGATCATTTGCCCCCGATGTTGGAGAAATGAATGCTTGTTTGCCATTGTGTTACTTCCAACTACTCTGGTACTAAACGCTTTGTTCAAAAGTCAAATAACCTATCAGTGCGATAATAGAGGGACAAACAATGCATTAATAGTTATTTGACACACTTGGACACACTCAGAGCTTATAGCGCAAAAGCAGTTGAATGTAAGATAATGGTCAAATAAGGATTCATTTTCAGCAGAAAACGTAGCCTTCAAAGGTGTTGATCAAAATCATCAGACAAAGAAAATTAAAATTACTTGATGAAACTGAAGTTTGTGAAGTTTTGAAAGCAGAAGCGATCCCAAAATAGTTCAGTTGCTGGGATGCTTTCGAATAAATGAATTGCGTTTTTAGCGTTGAATTCTAGCAATATCGTAATGCCGCTTTATTCTCTCTGTCGTTCTCTCTGTTGACTGTAACTATAGCTCTGTCATTCCCTCCGCAATTCTCTGTCATTCTCTCTGCCAATATCTCTGTCATTGTTTCTCTCATTCTCTATGTCATTATCTCTGCCATTCTCTTTATAATTCTCTCTTTCATTGTTTTTCTCTTTCATTGTTTCTCTCATTCTCTCTGCCATTCTCTCTGTCATTCTCCCTGTCATTCTCTTTGCCATTATCTCTCTCATTTTCTCTGTCATTCTCTCTGTCATTATCTCTGTCATTATCTCTGCCATTCTCTCTGCCATTCTCTCTGCCATTCTCTCTGCCATTTTCTTTGTAATTTTCATTGCAATTCTCTCTGCCATTCTCTCTGCCATTCTCTCTGCCATTCTCTCTGCCATTCTCTCTGCCATTCTCTCTGCCATTCTCTCTGCCATTCTCTCTGCCATTCTCTCTGCCATTCTCTCTGCCATTCTCTCTGCCATTCTCTCTGCCATTCTCTCTGCCATTCTCTCTGCCATTTTCTTTGTAATTTTCATTGCAATGCCGTTACTACTCACTGCCATATAAATGTACTATTACTTGCATGTACTATTATTCGCCTGACGTCATCTGATTCTAACCAAATCCGTCACATCCCCTTTAGACCCTCCCATTTCATGACATATCACCAGACGCCAAGAATCGAACTCCGCTTGCAAGAACTGCTACAGTAAATTAGGTGGAAACAGCATACAAAGAATCAGTAACGGGAGAGTGAGGAGTCGCCGCTATTCGTAACCACTATTATTAAGGTAAGTGTGGAAGGATAGTCACCATCACCATAGGAGCAGTTGGCATCCTCAGCAACGTCTACTCCCTGTGCTACAACTTCAGAAGAAAAGGATTCCCAAGGCAACTCTACATTGTTTTAAACTTTCTTGATCTCAGTGTTAGCGTTATCGGAATTTCAATAACGGTTTCATTAATGTCTAAAGGTCTAATAGACTTCTATAATTCAAAACATTGGGCTACGTTTTTTATATGGGTCCTTGCCAATCAGACTTCTGGACTTTGGACTTGTATCGTCGGCGGTGCTCGACTTTTGTCTATGTCCCTACCCTTTTACCAAATAAACAAGACGGTATTCTGGTCAATCTCTATTATGCTGTTGGCTGTGGGAGTAATCCCACAAGGGATTCTTATTTATAAATTTGACGAACATGCTGAGATAACTATCATAAAAGGACTTTTGCTGGCAAATTTTGTTTGTGCAACTGTATTAACTCTGGTTAACCTTGTGCTAACAGTTTGGACAGGCATCCTTCTCATCCGAAAATCAGACGTCGCAGCAGAAATAGATCCCAAGCGCAGGAATGCAGCCGTTACAGTTGTTTTATTATGACAGCTAAACTATGCGTACTTTGAAATTGTGTAGAAGATGCAATACCCATTTTGTATGAGTTCAACTTACATAACGTATTGCATCTACTATCAAATATAAACATTTTTTGATAATCAATCCCGTAACAAACAAATAATATCTGGCAGAGCATTGAGTCTCTTGACACCATACCACTTTCCGCGCGAGAACTGTGGTCAGAACATTGTCCTGACAGAATAATACGCCCGCGCGCGAGCTCCTCCCGACTGGCTTATAAGCAAAGCAAGTACCGTCATCATTCTAACGCGCATTGGCAAGAGAGCGCAACGGATAGCGTGAGATAGCTCTAGGTGGCAAGAAGTGGCTAAAAAACGCACAGTTTTAAGCCGGCAGCTAAAGTGCTACACTCACCCAAAATGTTATTCAAAGGCGATTCCCCTCTAGTTATGATGTCGTTAACATATTCCAGGGTACGGAAATTTTAATTTCCAATTTTTTCATAAATAGGGAAGGAAATTCTTGAACACTCTTACAGTGTAAGAGTGTTCAAGAATTTAGAACTCACTCATCATGCTTTAGCAAAAATTGGCAGATGTCAGCTAAACTAAAACGCTGCAATTAGCTAGTAATTAGCTAGTAATTAGCTAGTAATTAGCTACTAATTAATTACCCGAACTCAAAATACCTGGTGCTGTTGAGCCAGCATTCGTTCAATATTGGGCGAATAAAGGGAGCTCTGGGAACGACAGTCATCCACCGCCTCAAGCAGCGATTTACCATCTTTTGCGAGCGTGGCCATCCGAAGTTTTAGTTTCTGGGAAATATACAATTGTATGATTTCTCAGAACACTTCCATTGCATGACGAGAGATAGTGACAATCTGGTAGTTGGAGACTGGTAGTATAGAGAAAGAGATCTGGTAGTATAGAGATAAGGGGGGGTTACCTGTCTAAACTGTTGATCGACAGTGGTGGATGACAGTCGAGCGGCTTCCTTCATAGCATCTATCACCTCCTTCATATCGACTATCAACGTCTGTTGTGTCATATCGATCTAGACAGAGAAAATGGTTTTAAAATTAGAAGTAGGGGCAGTCGTGTCATATTATCATATATATATCAATCTAGAGGCAGGGGGAATGGTTTTAAAATTAGATGTAGGGGCAGTTGTGTCATATCAATCTAAAGACAGGGAGTTAGATGGAGATAGAGAGAGATAGGGAACCTAGTTGACAGATAGTGGTTTTAAACTAGAAGTAGGGTGAGAGATGTGTGAGAGTGTCAGATAGGATTAGGCCTTTAAATATATTTTACTGTGTGACAGTTCTTGGGGTAATTCTGGGGAACTAATAAACTTCTACAGAGTGACAGCATTTAACATAATGACGTGTTCAGAATAATTAAAACATGACGTGTGCGTTACTATTTTCTGTCAACAAAATATGAGTATTATCATATACTTTTTGTAAGTTGGCCACTAATACGGGAAATTAGATCATATCTCTAAAACTTACCACTGATCGATCTATTGACATCTTGCCGTTTTCAGAAATTCTCAAGTATTCCGCATTTGAGGCCTGTATGAAAAGCCGCAGGTAATTCCCCACTTGACTGACTAATTTCTGGAAATCTTCCGCTTGTACCTGGGTAACATGTGGGTATTTAACATGTGGGGGGATGTGTAATGAGGAATTACAATAACTGGGTTGGGCATGAACTTTGCTAACTGTATTATGGGTGTGGACTGGAATTTTGGGAGCCACCACTTTCCAGGGGTGTGGACCGAGATACTGGGAGCCATAACGGCCACGTTGTGGCCACACGGCACACATGCAGTGCTAAAACACCACACATGTATGCAGTGCTAAAACACTACACATGAGAGATACTGAGCTGTCAGTGTGATGGGCGTGGTGCGATTTGGAGGCAGAACACCGCATATAGAGAAATACGCGGGAGAGAGAGAAGGAGTTGAAATGAAGAAAATTGGGTATTGTCAACACCAAACTAGACAAATTTAGATACGAAGAACTTAGTAAAAAGTCGGCTTTGGAAGGAGTGTATTATATGGAACACCAGTGGTGCTTGAAGATTGATTCTTGAGATTACAAGTTACTCGTAGTTACTTGAAGTAACTAGTAAACTACAAGTAAAAAGTAACTACTGTATGAAACTTGGTCTACCCTCACAACATAAAACAACGTACCTTTTCAATGATCTGATTGACGTCCAATATCTTGCTAACAAGAGTCGCTAATGACTTGTAAACCTCATCATGTGTCCTGTCTATTTCCAGATCTAGCGGCATCTTTCGTTTAGGAATGGCACCCCCGGGAGGCAGGGGAATATACGAATACTTCTGATCTTGTCCGGGATGTTGCCGTAACAACCACATTGTTGTAGAGTCACCTGCAGCGGCCCCCTGATCACCCCTCCCCGGTGCCATCATCTCACCCCTACCACCATTATCCTCGGTAGGCATAACAGCTGCTGAACTGGAGCTTCTGAAACTGTCCCTTGAGCTACTACCCAAGTGTGCCGGTCGGGGAGGTTTGGCTGGGGGTAAAACACACGCGCTCCCATCGTCTCTCATAATGGCTTGGACTACTGATACAATCTGTTTAAATGAGGGCCTATCGTTCGGTTCGTAACTCCAACATTTATCAAGAAGAGAGTAGAGTGTTACTGGCATTCTCTCTGGCAGATTTAATCTGTGTCCCGCCTCGATCATACTGATCACCTCACTATTCTTGATTCCCCGGAAGGGTTTTATCCCCAACATAAACAACTCCCAGATACACACACCAAACATCCAGACATCGGATGCGCTGGTGAATCGTCTGAAGTTTATACTTTCAGGGGCCATCCACTTGATTGGTAGTCGACCCTTTGAAGCTGAAACACGGGGGAAATTAGTTATGACACAGTTGGTAGTATACAAGGTTGGATCAGAAGTGATAGGCACAATATGAAGTAAAAGCAGTTGTGAACAAACCTAGTGCAGTAGACGATGTTATTGATGAATATCATGTAACTGAGGATATGATACAGCCTCACTGAGACTTTAGCAGTGCTGATGATGTGAGATGATGTGTCAGATGTCAGGTACCTTTATAATAACCCTCGTCCTCTATATGCCGTGATAACCCGAAGTCAGCCAACTTAACCAAATCATGTTGGAACACTAGCACGTTCCTCGCTGCTATATCCCTGTGAACCACCTTCAGCTCCACCGCCAGGTACAACATAGCCGATCCGATCTGTTCCGTGAATAACAGGAGGGTAGATAAGGGCAGGTCTGTGCCGTGTTTGTGTAGATAACCCCGTAACTCTCCCTCCCCTGCCAACTCCATGACTATCCAGGGTGGCTTGTGGTCCACATACACCACCCCCAACACTTGGATAATATGGGCATGGTTGAACTTTTTCATCGTGGAAGCCTCCGCTAGGAATTTGTCCCGATCGCTCGTTGATGTTTCTGATCACCCCGACCCGGTGCCATCATTTCACCCCTACCACCATTATCCTCGGTAGGCATAACAGCTGCCGAGCTAGAGCTTCTGAAACTGTCCCTTGAGCTGCTGCCCAAGTGGGCTGGCCGGGGAGGTTTAGCTGGGGGTAACACACACGCGCTACCATCGTCTCTCATAATGGCCTGAACTACTGATACAATCTGTTTAAATGATGGTCTATCGTTCGGTTCGTAGCTCCAACATTTATCGAGGAGAGAGTAGAGTGTTACTGGCATTCTCTCCGGTAGATTTAGTCTGTGTCCCGCCTCGATCATACTGATCACCTCACTGTTCTTGATGCCTCGGAAGGGTTTGATCCCCAACATGAAGAGTTCCCAGATACACACACCAAACATCCAGACATCAGAGGCGCTGGTGAATCTTCTGAAGTTGATACTCTCAGGGGCCATCCACTTGATCGGTAGTCGACCCTTTGAAGCTGAGGGGAGGGGGGATTAGTGACGGGCAGGACTATTAGAGACGCAAATTGTTTTTCAAGTGAGAAATATAAAGTGAAACCAGCTGTGAACAAACCTAGTGTAGACTTTGGTATTGATGAATATCATGTGACTGTAAAAGTGAGATGATGGTATTGATGAATATCATGTGGATGTGGATGTGGATGTGAGACACTTTGGCGTTGATGATGTGACTCTGTGGACTGTGGATGACTATGGTATTGATGACTGTGTCAGATGCCAATACCTTTATAATAACCCTCGTCCTCGATATGCCGTGATAACCCAAAATCGGCCAACTTCACCAGATCATGTTGGAACACTAGCACATTCCTCGCCGCAATATCCCTGTGAACCACCTTCAGCTCCACCGCCAGGTACAACATAGCCGATCCGATCTGTTCCGTGAATAACAGGAGGGTAGATAAGGGCAGGTCTGTGCCGTGTTTGTGTAGATAACCCCGTAACTCTCCCTCCCCTGCTAGCTCCATGACAATCCAAGGTGGCTTGTGGTCCACATATACCACGCCCAACACTTGGATAATATGGGCATGGTTGAACTTTTTCATCGTGGACGCCTCAGCTAGGAATTTGTCCCGATCGCTCGTTGATGTTTCCTCTTTTAGTGTTTTGATGGCCACCGTCCGGCCCTCCTCCCCCGGTGCAGCTAGGTAACCTTTGAAAACTGTCCCGAATTGCCCCTCTCCGATTGATTCCATGACTGTCACGTCCTCCAATGCGAGGCAGAAATCATCGTAATCTGAGGAAGAGGCTGGAGAGATCTTAGAAATCAGAATCATTCTCGCACACTTTCAGAATCATACTCGCACTTTTATTCAGATATCAAATATGTACATACTTTTGTTAAGAATACTCGGACTTTCGTGAAGACTAGGCACCAGAAAGGGAACTAAGGTAACTACGCACATTAGAGGACACACACACAGAAACTGTAACACTCTAATGTAACGCATATATTATCACACACTTCTTCTCGCATATTAGAAGGAGGGGAGAGCGAAAAAATATGTCACAAGGGTAAAAAGGAGGGGAATTATGTGTTTTTTATCTTTTATAGTTACCAGCTTGTGCGTAGTCGGGTTCTTCCTCGACAAAGGTGGGACCCATCTCTGAGCCACCCTCGTATCCTGTCATTTCGAAGCAGCTCCTTCGTTGCATTCCCTGGTCCCCGGCACTTCCCGGTCCGTTATTATAGCTGGGCCTGCAATGACAAAACAACTCATGCACAAGGATAGCAGACAGAGTGAGAGAGAGAGAGAGAGAGAGAGAGAGAGAGAGAGAGAGAGAGAGAGAGAGAGAGAGATCAGCAGTAAAAACATTGATAAAGTGAGACAAGAGAGCGGGGGGAGACGTAGAGAGATACCGCTATCTACTACTTTATAGAGGCTTCACAAACATCACACACACACACACCCACACACCGCTGTTCCTTCCTCAGAATTTGCATCTGTCGTGTCACGAGGTCAGGATGAGGTCTTGTTGTTAGTGTCACGAGGTCAGGATGTCTTGTTAGTGTCTCGTCCAGTGGTAGTGGTGTTGGTAGGAGGGTCAGTGTTGGGGTCAGCAGTTGATGTAGTGGGTACTTGGTTGGTTTGAACTGTCCAGATACGGTGGCCACCTGGTCAAATTGCTCCGTAGAACTACATGATCCAGTCAGTCAGTGGGTAGAAGAGGAGTATAGAAATAGAGATATAATAATAGGAATTGAGACTACAGAAATAGAGATATAATGATAGGGATTGAGGGAGAGATAATTAAAAAGAAGCTTCCCACCTGTTAGCGCTGTAGAGTGAGTGAGTTCGTCCGTGTAGACCCTTGGCACGGAGAGACCTGGGAGCTCCTGCAGAAACAACAACAAGGTATAAGGAAAGAGCAGGGGGTATCACTACAGCGGAAATGTTATGACAGATATATTCTGACACTCATTTCTACACTCCCCCCTCTTTTCAGGCCTCTAGTTATATTTCACTTTCTCTCTCTCACTATGTCTCTCTCTATCTCTCTCTCCCACTTCAGACAAACGTCAGCACATTAGTCATAAAATTTACAACTCTCTCTCTCTCTCTCTCTCTCTCTATCTCCCTCTCTTCGGACTTCATCCTCCCATTCCGTATTCACTTACATCACCAATTCTCACACAGTCGTGAATCACTAATTTCTCTTACTAGTTTGGCTTAGAATTAGTCACCAAAATAAAGACCTCCCAGCTCTGAGCTCCCTCTCACTAAAACTACCGCTCGACAAAATAACAAAAAATAGCACTGACCTTCGGAATCCGATGTGATTCGAGTTGCTGTATTATTGGTGTTGATTATACAGTAACCATCTACCAATGAAGCTAACTCCAAAGCAGTATAAACAGTCGGGGCAAACAGGTCAAGCCGCTAAAAGGAGAGAAATGTGTGTCACGTGATGCCCATATATGGTGTTAACATGTCACGTGACAGCCTAATATGGTGTTACCAAGTAACGTGGTGGGAGTGTGCTAGTAGACAGCTGGAGAAAACTGATAAAACTGGGAGGGGAGACGAACAATTAAAACTCTAGATAGAATCGGTGTAGGGGAGTGGATAGGAGGTTATGACAGTCGACAAAGAAAAAAAGTGGAGACGAGAAACGGGCGAGTTCAAAAATTGTATACATAAAGACGGGAAGAGGGGGAAGGGATAGTGTTGGTTATGCTGCTACTGTGCACATATAACTGTCCTACTTATGAGTGTACTACTCAGGCAACAGAAAGTGGGAGAGAGAGAGAGAGAGAGAGAGAGAGAGAGAGAGAGAGAGAGAGTGAGAGAGAGTGTGTGTGTGAGAGAGAGAGAGAGAGAGAACAAGAGTGCGAGACAACAAGAGTGAGAACGAATTGAGAAAGCCTAAAGAAAGACCCAATGACAGATGGAAAAGATCCAACAGACAGGCGAGAGAAATAAAGGAGGGGTGGCAGACGGAGAGACAGAAAGGTGGTCGCCTCCATTGTCCAACACAACATACACACACACAGAGAGATGCAGCAGCCTCTTCTTCTATAGAAAGCAAGTGAGAAAATTAGAGGGAGATACAGAGAGGGAGCACCAGACTGGAGAGATAGAGAGGAAATTGAGAAGGTAGCATGGCAAGCGGGCAAGATACAAAGATCATGCTAACAAGAGAGGAGGGGGCACAGCATGCAAAATGCCCTTCGCTACAATTTCTAAACACGTGCACATCGAGAGAGATAGAGAGAGAGAGAGAGAAAGAGAGAGAGAATAAAAGAGAGAGGGAGGGGTGTAATATATGTGTGAAGGTCAAAATATAGAGAACAAAAAGTGTGAGTGAAGCAGAGACAAAGTGGAGTATTTTCGGACGAAAAATAATATATATCGCAATGGCCGGTTACGTAGAGAGGTGAGAATGTTAGAAACAGTCCAGAAGGATAAGAAAATAGAAAATAGTTAGTTGTTGTACAAAAAAGGAAATAAAAGCAAATGAGACCAGAGATATTATAGGGACACAACGAAAGATTGTTCGAAAGGAATAATATGACCGTGACGGGTGTGTATTTACTACGCATTTTGTGACCTCAGCTCCTTTCTACAACACGTTGAAATCGACACTAATTAGCAATGGTGAACTTTCCCTGTTGATAATTGTCGGGCACAGACAAACACAGACACGCACAGACACACACACAAACTGGAGGGGATATGTTGGCGCGTGGTGAGCCGCGCATGAAGCAACTGCTGACAATGGGAGAAAGGTATGCGGGAGGGACTGGCCGCTAGCGACACCTGTTCTGACGAAGGGAGGCTTCGGTGAATGAAGATAACTCGAGTTTGATAAGTACAGGTGGGCTCAACCGTGATAGCTGTGACATCGTCAAACTTGATTCGAATCTGGGAGGGAGAGAAAGGGGCATGAGGATAGAAATAACCAGAAAACTTATCATAATAACCACTATGCCATGAGTTCCATTGCCTGGGCTTGAACAAAACAATAGTTCCAATAATAAAGATAATAAACAAATAATAAACAACTTACCACTGTACTGTCGTTTAGTTTATATGATATTCCATTCAGTGGGCCGACCTGCAATTCCAATTGCTCAGCGTCCTAAAAAGAACATATTATATCAGTAAGAGAGCCAGAGCCAGAGGGAGAATACATGATCAGATATAGAGGGAGGGAGGGGGTATAGAGGGAGAGAGAGAAGATAGAGAGGGAGGGGGAGATAGAGAGGGAGGGAGATAGAGAAGATAGAGAGGGTGTGGGAGATTTGTTATGAATGATATGAGAAATACTACAGGTCCCCTTCTCTCCTAATTCCCGTGGGGCTACAATATTGACAGGAGTCCTAAGACCCTGTTCTTTTTAGTTACTGTAACATTTTGCAAACATTAGGAACATGAATAAGTTCATGTGTTGCCACGAGTCTCATGATCAGTTAGTTGATCTAATGATAAAGACGATGATAGAGTCTTGGTGATTATTTCAGAAATTATTTCCTGAAATAATTAACGAGTCTCAATCATTACATCAACTAACATTAGGAAGGACATTGAGAGAATGATATTAAAAAAGGTAGAGATAAAGAAAATTAAAGAGGGATAAAACGGACTTAAATAACTCACTACAGTAATGTAATACGAAACGGGTCGCGATTACAAATTCTGTAATTGAGAACGTACTGCTTCTCTGTTTTATTTCATATGCAATTCTTATCTACCACTCGCCTTCTCTTTCGCTCTCTATCTCTCTCTCTCTATCTCTCTTTCTCTCTCTCTATCTCTCTTTCTCTCTCTTTATTCTCTCTCTATCTCTCTCTCCGTCTCTTTTCGCTCTCTTTCTCTCCCTCTCTCTACTGTATTTGTATTTCTCCCTCCCTAACAAGCCGGGCCGTGGTGTGTATGAATGTGTGTTAAAAACAAACATTTACAAGTCACAGTAGCACTATCTTTCCGTCTCTCTCTATCTCTAAATGATACCTCTCTCTTTCTCTCTATTTCTTTCTTTCACTCGCTCTCCCTCTCGCCCTATCTCTTCTTTCTCTCACTTTCCCTTACTTTAACTAATTCGTTTGATCTTCCTCCCTTTTTCATTTTTTCTCAGTACCACTGATTTCATTTTTATAACCATACCATGAATACATTATCTTCTTCTCTCACCGTATGTTCTTTTTCATTTCACTTTCTATGTTTTTCTCCGTTCATCCATACATGTTCTGTCCCATATTCGGTTCTCTGTTTTTAGCCTCAATTCTCTCGTTTCTTTACCTACCATGTTCTTTTTTACATTCTCTCTCAAACAATACCTCACTGACACGGACAGATAAACTCACGCACACTGTGGAAATGTATTAGTCATGGCTCTAATGTAATAACACCACAAACTGACAGACACAACAACAGTGTCTGACAAAAACAGTCTGACGAAAAAACATCCATACTAAGCATTTGAAAGAGATAGAGCGACAAGAATCCCTGCAGACCAATTACGATCTGTAGAGATCCCAAGATTCTCCCAGTGCTTCTCCTGAGTCCTGTGTGTATGTTTACTACCTTTGTCTCATGGTTCTTTGTTCTTATTCTCCACAGTTCACGCCTTTCTACACAGTGCCACACGCACATACAAACAGAGAAACAAAGCACGTCTCATTATAACAGTCCCCCTCCCAGGTGGAGACAATAACATACTGATTACTGAGGTACACAATTGATATGTTGTTATTATACTATCTAATCATGAGGTACAGAGAGGTACACCCGGGTACTTCAACCGTGCCGTGAGTAGTGCTGGGAGAAGTATTTTAAGAAGGATCGTATTATCTAAACATTCTTTAATGATCCGAGAGAATACTGATTCGAAGAGCAGACGATCATGATAGGGAATAAATCGGAGAGCAGAGAACATATATTTTGTAAATCGGACGGGGAGAGAGAACATTTGTAAATCGGTGAAGGAGAGTGTAGGCAATTACAGCGCAGTAATTACACCTAATGAGTGTGTGTAGTACACTGAAGAGAAGAGCTCACTCTCTCTGTCATGTCTGTGTGTGGGTCGGTATGTATGTCATGTCTGTGGGTCTGTCTGTCTGTCTGTTTACTGTGTTTTTTACATGTGACCATGCATAACGGCATTTCACAAGTAAGCGAAACATGTGTATAAAATATATGCTGCTATGTATCACACGATGTATGTTGATTCCTCTCTGTCAGTTCAAAAATATACAAGTTATAACTATGTAACAGTCTCAGTGAGTCTATTTTGAGAGATAGGGAGAGAGAGAGAGAGAGAGAGAGAGAGAGAGAGAGAGAGAGAGAGAGAGAGAGAGAGAGAGAGAGAG
>AVPN01001122.1:3198-28264 GCA_000695325.1 Pleurobrachia bachei
CACACCTGAGAAGCGGGTACATGTCCCTACAGCTGTTCCTGTCACTCCTGAGAAGCCGGTGCATGTCCCTTCAGCTGTTCCTGTCACTCCTGAGAAGCCGGTGCATGTCCCTTCAGCTGTTCCTGTCACTCCTGAGAAGCCGGTGCATGTCCCTTCAGCTGTTCCTGTCACTCCTGAGAAGCCGGTGCATGTCCCTTCAGCTGTTCCTGTCACTCCTGAGAAGCCGGTGCATGTCCCTTCAGCTGTTCCTGTCACTCCTGAGAAGCCGGTGCATGTCCCTTCAGCTGTTCCTGTCACTCCTGAGAAGCCGGTGCATGTCCCTACAGCTGTTCCTGTCACTCCTGAGAAGCTGGTACATGTCCCTTTTTCTATACCTGCAGTTCCTGAAAAGGAAGTACACTTCCCTTTTTCTATCCCTGATACCCCAAAGGTGATAAATATCCCTCTAGCCGTTCCTTCGGATTCTTTAAAGGTGACAAGAGCTCCTTCAGCTGTTCCTGTCACACCTGAGAAGCGGGTACATGTCCCTACAGCTGTTCCTGTCACTCCTGAGAAGCTGGTACATGTCCCTTTTTCTATACCTGCAGTTCCTGAAAAGGAAGTACACTTCCCTTTTTCTATCCCTGATACCCCAAAGGTGATAAATATCCCTCTAGCCGTTCCTTCGGATTCTTTAAAGGTGACAAGAGCTCCTTCAGCTGTTCCTGTCACACCTGAGAAGCGGGTACATGTCCCTACAGCTGTTCCTGTCACTCCTGAGAAGCTGGTACATGTCCCTTTTTCTATACCTGCAGTTCCTGAAAAGGAAGTACACTTCCCTTTTTCTATCCCTGATACCCCAAAGGTGATAAATATCCCTCTAGCCGTTCCTTCGGATTCTTTAAAGGTGACAAGAGCTCCTTCAGCTGTTCCTGTCACACCTGAGAAGCGGGTACATGTCCCTACAGCTGTTCCTGTCACTCCTGAGAAGCTGGTACATGTCCCTTTTTCTATACCTGCAGTTCCTGAAAAGGAAGTACACTTCCCTTTTTCTATCCCTGATACCCCAAAGGTGATAAATATCCCTCTAGCCGTTCCTTCGGATTCTTTAAAGGTGACAAGAGCTCCTTCAGCTGTTCCTGTCACACCTGAGAAGCGGGTACATGTCCCTACAGCTGTTCCTGTCACTCCTGAGAAGCTGGTACATGTCCCTTTTTCTATACCTGCAGTTCCTGAAAAGGAAGTACACTTCCCTTTTTCTATCCCTGATACCCCAAAGGTGATAAATATCCCTCTAGCCGTTCCTTCGGATTCTTTAAAGGTGACAAGAGCTCCTTCAGCTGTTCCTGTCACACCTGAGAAGCGGGTACATGTCCCTACAGCTGTTCCTGTCACTCCTGAGAAGCTGGTACATGTCCCTTTTTCTATACCTGCAGTTCCTGAAAAGGAAGTACACTTCCCTTTTTCTATCCCTGATACCCCAAAGGTGATAAATATCCCTCTAGCCGTTCCTTCGGATTCTTTAAAGGTGACAAGAGCTCCTTCAGCTGTTCCTGTCACACCTGAGAAGCGGGTACATGTCCCTACAGCTGTTCCTGTCACTCCTGAGAAGCTGGTACATGTCCCTTTTTCTATACCTGCAGTTCCTGAAAAGGAAGTACACTTCCCTTTTTCTATCCCTGATACCCCAAAGGTGATAAATATCCCTCTAGCCGTTCCTTCGGATTCTTTAAAGGTGACAAGAGCTCCTTCAGCTGTTCCTGTCACACCTGAGAAGCGGGTACATGTCCCTACAGCTGTTCCTGTCACTCCTGAGAAGCTGGTACATGTCCCTTTTTCTATACCTGCAGTTCCTGAAAAGGAAGTACACTTCCCTTTTTCTATCCCTGATACCCCAAAGGTGATAAATATCCCTCTAGCCGTTCCTTCGGATTCTTTAAAGGTGACAAGAGCTCCTTCAGCTGTTCCTGTCACACCTGAGAAGCGGGTACATGTCCCTACAGCTGTTCCTGTCACTCCTGAGAAGCTGGTACATGTCCCTTTTTCTATACCTGCAGTTCCTGAAAAGGAAGTACACTTCCCTTTTTCTATCCCTGATACCCCAAAGGTGATAAATATCCCTCTAGCCGTTCCTTCGGATTCTTTAAAGGTGACAAGAGCTCCTTCAGCTGTTCCTGTCACACCTGAGAAGCGGGTACATGTCCCTACAGCTGTTCCTGTCACTCCTGAGAAGCTGGTACATGTCCCTTTTTCTATACCTGCAGTTCCTGAAAAGGAAGTACACTTCCCTTTTTCTATCCCTGATACCCCAAAGGTGATAAATATCCCTCTAGCCGTTCCTTCGGATTCTTTAAAGGTGACAAGAGCTCCTTCAGCTGTTCCTGTCACACCTGAGAAGCGGGTACATGTCCCTACAGCTGTTCCTGTCACTCCTGAGAAGCTGGTACATGTCCCTTTTTCTATACCTGCAGTGTTCCTGCCACATCTGAGAAGCGGGTACATGTCCCTACAGCTGTTCCTACACCAAAGAGGCCCGCTTGGAACTTCAGCAAGGTAAGAATGGAAATTAGATATCAATATAAGCTCGATCCATTTTATAATTGAGCAAACTGATCATGAATTAAATGTGTTAAAAATACCAAATCCTACAGAACGGCAGCAAGTATTCTGGAATGGGACGAGATATGAGAACTTTAATATCGGTGGATGTTGAGAAGGTCGCGGTCGACTACAATGTTATCCACCGTAATGTTCAAATTGTACTACTAAAGGGTAGCAAAACCAGATGTAATACTATTAACAAGGATAATACTCATGTAAGTTGAATCTCTTTATGTCTATATTAATGTAGCTACATGTAATATTGCTGGGATAAAACGAATTTAATTCATACTCGCAATTCGAAACACTTGTTACTGTTTCAGGTATTGGCCTTGAGGAGGGTTGATTTTGTAAGGAAAAAACAACCTACTAGTAAAACAAATGTTAGTGTTCCTCATCAAGCACTCAGAAGAGAGTACGACAACTCGTGCACATGCCAAGGAGACTGTAAATTCCATGTTTACATTGAAAATACAAGACGAGTAAGTTTGAGATTTTATATACAATTTTATATACCTGAAAATGTGTTTTTCGACTTTTAAGCAATTCTTCACTTTCTAAGTTAAATAATATTTTCAGGATACTGACACTAATGAATCCAATCCAGTTGAACATCGGAAGTATATCCTCACTGGAGGTGCACCAAAGGTAATACAAAGCTTTTAACACAGATTCAGGTACAGCTATATCATTATTACTATCATTATATAACAATTAATATGACGCTAACATTATATACCGCTCATAAGTCATATGAGTCTTATCGTACACAAACAAAACTAATTGTATTGTCATTAATTAGGAAGTTAATGGTTATGTAATACTAATGATAAAGTGGTCCCTTCCTTTTCTTCTTTTAGACCTTAAGGTAGAAGATTCAAATCAAAGAGCTCAACTGATAAGATTGGCGATATAGAAAAAACACTAATTGAACAGGAGCCAGAATCTCCCAAGAATTCCCGGAAACGTACATCTGAGGTTTTGGACGACGAATCAATACTGCTGACTCCATCAAGGAAAAATGGGGAGAAGAAATTTAAAAGTAGTGAGGGGTTGGTCGATGAACATGTGACCGTGCCAAACCGTGCCACTGCCAGAGACACCTATGAAAAGAACCCGGAGTTTGAGGTCGCAAGTTGTCACGACACGTATGGTAATCAGTAGTGAAGAATATGAAACAGACGAGAAAAACGGATCTCTACCAAGAACAAGTCCTTGTTATGATACTGATAGCTTACTCACGCCACGACGAAAGCGAGCGGCGAGGAACAAAAGGTACAGCACTGGTAAGGGAATAAATGCATGATGTCGACGCTTCTCTTTCACCCGCTCAAGTCTTCGTGGGAAAAGGTACGACAGTGCTGCTCATCAGAGGTACTTTAGCACACAACAAGGGAAAGAAGCCGACAGTGCTGCTCATCAGAGGTACTTTAGCTCTCAACAAGGGAAAAAAGCCGACAGTGCTGCTCATCAGAGGTACTTTAGCTCTCAACAAGGGAAAAGATCCCTGAGTGCTGCTCAAAAAAGGTACTTTAGCTCTCAACAAGGGAAAGAAGCCGACAGTGCTGCTCATCAGAGGTACTTTAGCACACAACAAGGGAAAAGATCCGACAGTGCTGCTCATCAGAGGTACTTTAGCACACAACAAGGGAAAAGATCCCTGAGTGCTGCAAATCGAAGGTATTATAGCTCAGATGACGCAGCAAAAGCTAAGCAAAATTACCGACGTTCATCAAGGGGGAAGGAAATACAGAGTGCTGCAGATAAAAAGTTCAAATCGTCTGAATTAGGGAAGCAGAGAATGAAAGAGTGGTTGAATGAAGACAAGTCAAAAAGTTTACTTCAACAACTGAGGAAAAAGTACAAAGAGAAAAAGGGAAACGCAGCCCATGCACAGTCAGAGAAAATTCGTCGCAGTTTCACGGTAAGGAGAGCAATGAAAAACGCAGAATTGAGGTCTAAAATTACTGCAAGGAAAACGTGTGAGAATGCAGCTGCTTATAAGAAGAGGATGTCGAAAAAGTTAAGTGCTGGACAAACAACCTTCGATCTCACTGGAATTCGATCCGATCCTAAGAATAAGGAGGCCCTGGAAACAATTAAAAAGCATAAACTTAGTAGAGTTGTTTGCAAAAAATTCTTTCGTAATCGCCGGATTGTTCTTCGAGACAGGGAGAAAGTATTTCCTCCGCGGCTACCAAATTCAACGAGTTTTCAAAATATTCGGGACAGGATGAGTGGAGTTTTTAGAACTCGGTTCCACAGGCAACAAAAAACCACGATTAATTACCAGGTTTCTCTGATCAGTGTAATCCAGAAATGTGTTGAACCAGCTACTGATATCGCAGTAAAGAAGATTATTAAGCTGTTAAACCCCGATGATGACGGAGTTGGAAAGACTCCACGCCAACTACGACGACAAGCTGTAAATAACCTTGCAAGCAGAGTAAAAACACAGAGAGATTCTCTTGTTCGATGGTTTGGTGTTGGCAGCTCAAAATTAAAATCTACAGCTGAAGAACTCCTGGCTAGGAATGTGCTTAAAAAGACAACAAGAGAAGCTAGTAGAGGTCCCTACAGCTGTTCCTGCCACACCTGAGAAGCTGGTTCAGCTCCCTACAGCTGTTCCTGCTGCTCCTTCTGTACCTGGTACCCCTAAAGAGACGTATGGACTTCCTGTAACAAAGAGGCCCACCTGGAACCTCAGTAAGGTAAGAATGGAGATTAGATATCAATAGCTTGCAACCATTTTATAATTAAGCAAACTGATCAATAATCAGACACGTTAAAAAATACCAAATCCTACAGAAGGGCAGTAA
This sequence comes from Pleurobrachia bachei, assembly GCA_000695325.1. NCBI lineage: Eukaryota > Metazoa > Ctenophora > Tentaculata > Cydippida > Pleurobrachiidae > Pleurobrachia > Pleurobrachia bachei. Next base: position 8,598 of record AVPN01001122.1, read on the forward strand.
GTATACTGGAATGAGACGAGATATGACAACGTTAATATCGGTCGATGTTGAGAAGGTCGCGGTCGACTATGAAATTCAACTCAATGTTATCCACCGTAATGTTCAAATTGTACTACTAAAGGGTAGCAAAACGAGATGCAATACACTTAACAAGGATAATACTCATGTAAGATGAACATTTTAATGATTAAATTGTATTGTAGCTTCATGTAATTGTTGGGATATAAGGAACTTCATTCGAAAGCTCCTCTTCTTAATTGAATATTAGTACTGCTAAATCGTTGTTTATCCTTAATTATTTCAGGCATTGACTTTGAGGAGGGTTGATATTGTAAAGAAAAAACAACCCATTAGTAAAACAATTGTTGACGTTACTCATCAAGCACTCAGGAGAGAGTACGACAACTCGTGCACATGCCAAGGAGACTGTAAATTCGACATTTACATTGAAAATACAAGACGTGTAAGTTTGGGATTTTCTATACATAAATAATTAAAGATTTAAACAAGCCTTCACTTTCTAAGTTACTTAATATTTTCAGGTTCCTGACAATAATGAATCCCAACTATTTGGACATCAGAAGTATACCCTCACTGGAGGCGCACCAAAGGTAACGCATTCGAAAATCGTGTCTTGTTATCATAACCTTCGGATCCCTGCACGATACTATTGATGGCTCTTTGACAAATACAAATTGTCATATTGTATTAGGTAAATATATATTAAAGTGCCTAGGAAGTTAACGGTTATGTAATACCATTCTGTTTCACCAGGGACGGAAAAGAAGAAAATCTGGAATAGGCAGAAGATTCAAATCAAAGAGCTCAACTGATAAGACTGGCGATAGAGAAAAATCACTAATTGAACAGGAACCAGAATCTCCCAAGAATTCCCGGAAACGTACATCTGATGACGATTCACAACTTCTGACTCCATCAATGAAAAGGGGGGAAAAGAAATTAAAAAGTAGTGAGGGGTTGGTCGATGAACATGTGACTGTGATAGAGACGCCTAGAAGCCCCCGGAAACGTACATCTGAGGTTTTGGACGACGAATCACAACTGCTGACTCCATCAATGAAAAAGGGGGAGAAGAAATTCAAAAGTAGTGAGGGGTTGGTCGATGAACATGTGACCGTGCCACTACCAGAGACGCCTATGAAAAGAAACAGGAATTTGAGGTCACAAGTTGTCACGACAAGTATGGTAATCAGTAGTGAAGAAAATGAAACAGATGAGGAAAATGGATCTCCACCAAGAACAGGTCCCAATTATGATACCGATAGCCTACTCACGCCACGACGTAAGCGAGCGGCGAGGAACAAAAGGTACAACACTGGTAAAGGAATAAATGCTACTACAGCTGCGAAGAGAAAGTGGGCGAGTTCAGATCGTGGGAAACGATCTTTGAGTGATGCTCAACAAAGGTACTTTAGCTCACAACCAGGGAAACGATCTTTGAGTGATGCTCAACAAAGGTACTTTAGCTCACAACCAGGGAAAAAATCCTTGAGTGATGCTCAACAAAGGTACTTTAGCTCACAACAAGGGAAACGATCTTTGAGTGATGCTCAACAAAGGTACTTTAGCACACAACAAGGTAAAAGATCCCTAAGTGCTGCAAATCGAAGGTATTATAGCTCAGATGGTGCAGCAAAAGCCAAGCAGACTTACCGACGTTCATCAAGGGGAAAGGAGATACAGAGTGCTGCAGATAAAAAGTTCAAATCGTCTGAATTAGGGAAGCAGAGAATGAAAGAGTGGTTGAATGAAGACAAGTCAAAAAGTTTACTTCAACAACTGAGGAAAAAGTACAAAGAGAAAAAGGGAAACGCAGCCCATGCACAGTCAGAGAAAATTCGTCGCAGTTTCACGGTAAGGAGAGCAATGAAAAACGCAGAATTGAGGACTAAAATTACTGCAAGGAAAACATGTGAGAATGCAGCTGCTTATAAGAAGAGGATGTCGAAAAAATTAAGTGCTGGACAAACAACCTTCGATCTCACTGGAATACGATCCGATCCATTAAGTGCTGGACAAACAACCTTCGATCTCACTGGAATTCGATCCGATCCTAAGAATAAGGAGGCCCTGGAAACAATTAAAAAGCATAAACTTAGTAGAGTTGTTTGCAAAAAATTCTTTCGTAATCGCCGGATTGTTCTTCGAGACAGGGAGAAAGTATTTCCTCCGCGGCTACCAAATTCAACGAGTTTTCAAAATATTCGGGACAGGATGAGTGGAGTTTTTAGAACTCGGTTCCACAGGCAACAAAAAACCACGATTAATTACCAGGTTTCTCTGATCAGTGTAATCCAGAAATGTGTTGAACCAGCTACTGATATCGCAGTAAAGAAGATTATTAAGCTGTTAAACCCCGATGATGACGGAGTTGGAAAGACTCCACGCCAACTACGACGACAAGCTGTAAATAACCTTGCAAGCAGAGTAAAAACACAGAGAGATTCTCTTGTTCGATGGTTTGGTGTTGGCAGCTCAAAATTAAAATCTACAGCTGAAGAACTCCTGGCTAGGAATGTGCTTAAAAAGACAACAAAGGTAACTGAAATCGAGCTGAAGATTTATTTTCATGGATCCAAATTACAGCTGATGTATCATTTCGGTGCATTTTTATGCTTAGATCATGTTTTTTAAATATTTATAATTTATTTTGAATTTCATCCGAATACTTCTTTAGGTTGGAAACCAGATCCTGGGAATTGCATGCCATGCATCCGGTAGTGAACCATACTTCCCAAAATATTCTTTCAAGGATGGAGCAGAGTATACGGGCGGCAAGACTGGGGGCGAGCAACTCTGTGACGACAACTGTATAGGTATAACACACTTCCAATATCCAATCTGCATAATATTAAATTATAACAACTTTGACCTCTACTTGACCCTGTTTCAGGTGCAACTCCTAGACAGGTGGAGGAATTCTTGAAAGAGCTCCAGACGTTAAAAGATCTAGATTATAAAAAAGCTAGGCAATATCTACACATTGTCACCAAGTGCTCCAGTGGGAATGCTGTATCTCCTCTTAAGGATATATACATCCTCAATGCCGAGAAACAAAATCATCCTGAGGAGTGTCACGACCCAGACACATCATGTGGCAGTCCCTTCATTACACTGCAGCACCTTTCAGTTCACTACCGGGATGCAAGAAAAGTATACAGGTAATTTCATTTTAATGGCGGGCAGATGAGGCAGATAATTGTAAATGGTCCCGCAGGGACCGGTTACAATTGTCTGACTCATCGGCTAGTTACGCTCATAATTTATGTTGATACTAACACTTTGTTTTAACTTTCAGACAGGTAGCATCTCTTAAGCACCTGGATGGATTCTTATGCGACTTGGACACTGCGTGTGCAACAGGGGACCTAGAATACATTCTAAAGCTTTTGATGTATTCTTTTCCAACACCACCCCTCACGTTTGATCGTCTGCCAAGCGAAGGTCCAGTTACTTTCAGTTCTGTGCGAAAGAAGTACGGCAAACATTACGACACTTTTATAACCAAGGTATGCTGTGCATGTAAAAATGAATATGATATTTTATTATGCAATAAAATGTTATTGTTATTCAATATGTATACATCTCGGTCCCCCCCCCCACCCCCCCCCGTTCGGATAAGTAACACAGAAATATTAATTTCAGACCACAAGCGTTTATAAGGATACCTGTATTTGTTGTAGAATCTTGATAAAAGAAGACGAGCTGGTGCTTCTAAGTAAACGCATGACAAAGGTAAATCAGCCTGGGTCACAGTTTGGCAAATTGCTGGAATACTTGAACAGCCCTGAACACCTACGCCGAGGTTATTCTCCAATCACAACTTTAGTAGGGAAAGTTATGTGCAAGTATTGTCATAGGGCACTTAATCTTGGGAATATGCCACGCAGATCTGTAGCAAATAAGCTTGATGCCGGAAGCTGTCCTCCAGAATTGCGGGATCTGAACACTTTTGAGCAAATTCTTCTGCGGAGAGTGAATATGTTTCAAAGTACAGTTGTTCTTGGCCCAACCGGTGGCCACTTGAAAAGAAGTGAGAAAATGAAGGCTATGAAAGGATTTTGTGTCCATATACCAATGCCTCTTGAAGATACTGTGTCACAGCTAAACGATCTCAAGCCAGGTGCCCTTGTTGACCCAGACAAGACGATCCAGCTTCTGGGCGTACCAAACAAAGATAAGTTCGTTTGGCATCATTTGGTGGACGTTAACAAGGTTTATCGCGCTTTGGAATGGTTTGTGAACAACAACGACCAGTATGCTGATGTAAAGCTCCCTGCTTCCCCGGACGAGATACTTCCTCAATTTGATATTGGAGAGCCGTCGCAGCAGACGAATGTGGTAGGAAGTCAGGACGTAATTGATTTCCTTGGTGAACTCGGTAAAAGTTCGTCTGAATCTGAAGAAAAAGATATTGTTCCTTTTCACAGTGATGATTCATTTTTGACAATTGATGAATGTATGAGCAATTCTTCGGATTACACAGTTTTGTCAGAAATGTCTTTCGAGGAAACACAGCCCTCTCAGCTGACAGTTGTGTCCGAGACATCTGCTGAGGAAACACAGCCCTCTCAGCTGACAGTGGTGTCCGAGACATCTGCTGAGGAAACACAGCCCTCTCAGCTGACAGTGGTGTCCGAGACATCTGCTGAGGAAACACAGCCCTCTCAGCTGACAGTGGTGTCCGAGACATCTGCTGAGGAAACACAGCCCTCTCAGCTGACAGTGGTGTCCGAGACATCTGCTGAGGAAACACAGCCCTCTCAGCTGACAGTGGTGTCCGAGACATCTGCTGAGGAAACACAGCCCTCTCAGCTGACAGTGGTGTCCGAGACATCTGCTGAGGAAACACAGCCCTCTCAGCTGACAGTGGTGTCCGAGACATCTGCTGAGGAAACACAGCCCTCTCAGCTGACAGTGGTGTCCGAGACATCTGCTGAGGAAACACAGCCCTCTCAGCTGACAGTGGTGTCCGAGACATCTGCTGAGGAAACACAGCCCTCTCAGCTGACAGTGGTGTCCGAGACATCTGCTGAGGAAACACAGCCCTCTCAGCTGACAGTGGTGTCCGAGACATCTGCTGAGGAAACACAGCCCTCTCAGCTGACAGTGGTGTCCGAGACATCTGCTGAGGAAACACAGCCCTCTCAGCTGACAGTGGTGTCCGAGACATCTGCTGAGGAAACACAGCCCTCTCAGCTGACAGTGGTGTCCGAGACATCTGCTGAGGAAACACAGCCCTCTCAGCTGACAGTGGTGTCCGAGACATCTGCTGAGGAAACACAGCCCTCTCAGCTGACAGTGGTGTCCGAGACATCTGCTGAGGAAACACAGCCCTCTCAGCTGACAGTGGTGTCCGAGACATCTGCTGAGGAAACACAGCCCTCTCAGCTGACAGTGGTGTCCGAGACATCTGCTGAGGAAACACAGCCCTCTCAGCTGACAGTGGTGTCCGAGACATCTGCTGAGGAAACACAGCCCTCTCAGCTGACAGTGGTGTCCGAGACATCTGCTGAGGAAACACAGCCCTCTCAGCTGACAGTGGTGTCCGAGACATCTGCTGAGGAAACACAGCCCTCTCAGCTGACAGTGGTGTCCGAGACATCTGCTGAGGAAACACAGCCCTCTCAGCTGACAGTGGTGTCCGAGACATCTGCTGAGGAAACACAGCCCTCTCAGCTGACAGTGGTGTCCGAGACATCTGCTGAGGAAACACAGCCCTCTCAGCTGACAGTGGTGTCCGAGACATCTGCTGAGGAAACACAGCCCTCTCAGCTGACAGTGGTGTCCGAGACATCTGCTGAGGAAACACAGCCCTCTCAGCTGACAGTGGTGTCCGAGACATCTGCTGAGGAAACACAGCCCTCTCAGCTGACAGTGGTGTCCGAGACATCTGCTGAGGAAACACAGCCCTCTCAGCTGACAGTGGTGTCCGAGACATCTGCTGAGGAAACACAGCCCTCTCAGCTGACAGTGGTGTCCGAGACGTTGTGTCTGAGACATCTGCTGAGGAAACACAGCCCTCTCAGCTGACAGTAGTCTCCGAGACATCTGCTGAGGAAACACAGCCCTCTCAGCTGACAGTTGTGTCCGAGACATCTGCTGAGGAAACACAGCCGGTGCTTCTTTCTCAAGGGGGACTAGACGCAGAGCACACTAAAGAGGTGCTAGGACGGAAATTCATTCATTTGCTAAGACGCCTGTCAGGATATGACACGGTTTGTAAACACTGTGCCAATCGCCTCCTATTGACACGACTTCATGTTCTGAGACTAGGGACTGTACTCCTTAGCCAAAATTCACTGATCCAGCGAGTCAAAAAAGTTGAAGAATTGCTGAAAAAAGCTGAACGACCATACACCGTACTGGAACAAAAAACAACGATGTGTCGACTGTGCCATAGATTCAATGGGCACCTGAGCGTTTCCAAGAAAGTTAAGAGAAGCAAAGCCTTACAAGATGAAAATATCACAACGTACAAAGAGTTAGTCGAGGCACGTGAAACGTTAGCAAACATGATTGACTTGTTTATCGAATCAAAGTACCTTTGTGTCGATTGTGGTTATAACACATCAGATCAACGAGGTAAAGGCGAGAAAACTGTTAGTCCTTTAACAACAAAGAACTCTAAAATTGCAGCAACTGCAGATCGTGTTGTAGTTATTATCGGTGGGTTAATTGACCTTACGGAGTCTTCTTCGAACGATCAGTGCATGAAATGTGAAAAACTTATCTTCGCACCTGAGTTAGTTCAACAGCACCCAGACATTGCACCTTGGACTAGAACTTCCAACTCATCCTGGCACGAACTTGCAGACCAGGTTGATCACAAATGTACTGGTGAAAACCCCGACAAAGATTTGAACAAAAATATGTTACATAAACTCTGTGTGACATGGGAAAGTAAGAGGATAAGGGATTCGGTGTGTGGTGAAAACTGCACTAAGGTCCTAGACAAAGTTGTCAAACAGTTCCGGCGATTAAAAGGTGGGTTTATTTTCAAACCTGATTGGTTGGAAACCAAGTTTTTAACTCACATGCTTGATGATGTTGTCTTACGTCTGGATAACTTAAACTCACACTGCTTTTTGTGTGTGGTATCTGGGGAAGACGATTTTAATACAATTATGAGTACATCCAATCAGTCATCGATCGACAGTACAAGTGTTGATTCCGAAGAGAGTTGCAGTATGGTGTGTGGTGGTGCTACTGCTGTTGACCAAAGCAGTGATCCTGACAACGAGATCAAAGAAGATGATGTGGTTATATCCGATTTTTCAAGTCTCAATACATCCGGATCATCTCAAGCTGGCGCTGATGCAGATACCACGGAAAAAGCAAGGAAACTGATTAAAAAGATGGACCCAGACGATTTTAAAAACAGGATAGAGGAGATGTCATTCATGAACATAGATGCTCTATTGGAGAGCAATCTAGACAGCCTCTATGAAATGTTGAAAGTGGAATCGACACCGTTACTGTCGAGCGATGAACGGCTGGAACTGCTGTCATTCCCTGAACTCTTCTGTTACGGTCAAGGATCCCTCCATGACAAAAGACCTGTGAGTTTAAAGTGTGGCCCAGCAAAGTATACTGAAGCTAAATTACTTTCTGGAGATTCACGATTTCGTCAAAACTTACAATACGTGTTCTATCTGGCTGGGGAGCAGTTGCGTCGAAAGATTTCTCAGAGTGTGTATTGTGCACTTAGAAACGTGCATGGTCTGGATAAATTGTCGTCTGGAGAGTTACTTCAAAAACTCAAAAGCAATGATGATGGCATAAAGAGGAAGATTACAACCAGCCTCAGAGATGTTCCAGGGACGAAACAGTATTGGGCAAGTGTAAAGAGTAAGCTGAGAGCACAGACGGAGAAGTATGGCCCCCCGACATTTTTCGTTACTTTCAGTCCCGCTGAGTATGCTTGGCCCGAACTAATTGGTATGCTTCGGGATTTGAACAAAGATTTGCCCAATATCGACTCTCTGACAGATAGCGAGCTTCTCAACAAAGAGCCCGCACTTACCACTCGTTTTATTCATACAAAGTTTCAAGCACTCCTCGAATTCATTAAAAAGGGGCAGCCGTTAGGCAAGGTTAAGTCACACTTCGTCAGATATGAGTACCAAGGCAGGGGAACTGTTCATTTCCATTGTTTCCTATGGATAGAAAACGCACCCGTACTTGGCGAATGTACCGATGAAGAAGCAGCTACGTTTATCCAGAGGGTCATTACTTGTAGGTTACCAGACAAGAACGCAGAACCCGAGCTCTACGAAGTTGTTAAAAAGTTCCAGACACATGCTTGCAGAAAGTATTGCCTTCGAAGTGTCAAGTCTCCAAGTCTCCGGTTTACATTGCTATGCAGATTCGGGTTTCCATTTCCCAGTTCCAGACAGTTTCTCCTAAGGGACGTTCTATCAAGTCTGATAGGCAGGGCAAGGAACAAATTTAGAAAGAGGTTGTACGATTTGGTAAGAAGTTACGAGGAAAGAAACATCAATGCATACAATCCGACATGTATCTTGTTATGGGGTGGTAATATGGATATCCAATTTCTTTCCGAAAACTCGTATACGATAACTGATTACGTCTGTAAGTATATGCTGAAAGGGGAAGTAAGCAATATCAACTGCGACTTTTCGAGTATGGCAGACACTTCAGGATCAGCATTTCAGAAATACATCAAGTTTGCATACACATTTCTTAAGCAGCGTGAGATGAGTGCCCACGAGGCATGCGATCTCATGCTTCTTACCGGCGGCGAGTTGTGGTCTAGCTCGGAGAAGTATGTGTGGGTGCCCACGACATTGCCAGAACATCGGTCAAGAACACTCAAGAAAGTTTCAGAGCTGGAGAAGAATGAAGAGTCAACAGAGATATTCTACCGTGACTGGGTTCACGACATTTACCCTAACAGGATGAAGAAGGATGAGAGTCTAAATCTGTTCAGATTCATTTCAAAGTATGAACGGGTTAACCGCACGATGGGCACTCCTCTCCGTGTAAAGGGAAAAGAAATCTGTTGGCTGAAGAAACGAGACAAAGAGCCCGTCATTTATCACCACCAACACAACGTGAAGAAATCCCCTGAACTGTTTTATTATAGCATGTTATCACTGTATAAAATATGGCGACAAGAATCAGACATACTGGGGGAAAGTAAAACCTACCAGGAGGAGTTCTTTCGGTGTGTCGACAGTAATGTGCCTGAATTTGAAGACTTACGACATTATTCGGCGAGAAGACTGGATATTGAAAAGGCAAGATCAGAAATGCAGACAAAAGTGGAAGAAGCGGTGAAAGGAGACAAAGCAGGTGATGATAATGGTAAGGTTACAGCTGTAAAATCTGATGCTGATGATGAAGATAGTGATGGGACAGATACCAACCCTGTCATGGATGGTGTCCTTGATCATTATCAACAAAATACAGGCCAAAGCGGAATCAAAACACAACAAGAGCTCGACAACTTTGTTGCTACACTCAATAAAGATCAACTTGATGTGTACAACAAAGTGACCAGTTGGCTGCTTCATATGGAAGCTGAACACACCAGCGGGACATGTAAAAAGAAAGATTGCACTGGGCAACTTCTTCTTTATGTGTCTGGGTTTGGTGGCACAGGCAAAACGTACCTCATTACTGCACTGACAGGATTCTGTTTTGTGCAGCGTGAGGTACACAAAAAGGACATGGGCCTGTTGCTGATGGCGCCAACTGGAGTCGCAGCTTTAGGAATTGGGGGTTTCACATGTCATGCAGCACTTTCACTCAACGTTCAGCACGGTCAAACACCCAAATACACATCATATCACGGGGAAAAACTTCACAGGACAAGGCAGGTATTTTCTGACCTGAAGTGCGTTGTGATCGACGAAATTTCAATGGTATCAAATATACTTTTGTTTTATATCAGCCTTAGACTTTCTGAGCTGTTCAAAGGTCAACCTGGAGGTAATCAACCTTTTGGCGGAAGGTGCGTCATCCTCTTTGGTGATCTTCTTCAACTTCAGCCTGTTCAAGCGGCCTATCCTTTCGAGGAAATATCTTCTGAGAAGATACAAAAACTAACTGGTGGTGTCCAGTTCGCCCAGAATATTTGGCGTCTATTTGAGTACGCAGAGTTGAACATCAACCAGCGGCAAAAAATGACAGTTGCTAATGGACAAGAGTGGAAGGAGTTGCTCGGTCGACTGAGAGTTGGAGGTATGACAGGGGATGACGTGAAACTCCTATCAACCCGTCTTATACAACTCAAGGAAAGAGATGATATACACAAGTGCAAGATCGAGGTTATAAAATATTACAGGGAGCTTGTGAAGCATGACCCTAGAGCTGTCTGTTTGCTCCCCACCAAAGCAATGGTGGGTGAGTTTAACGATGCAATGCTGGAGTGCACTGTCTCAAAGACAGTGACTATTCCTGCCATTGATGACATCCAGCCTTGTATCGCCTCAAAGCGGCAGCGGATCGAACAGGCTATCAAGAAACTTGATAAACTGGACGATTCGCGAAACACGGCAGCTCTGGAACAACTTCTTATTTTAGGAGAAAATGTGAGGGTTATGCTTCGCCGCAATATCGATCTAGGGAAAGGCCTTGTTAACGGGAGCATGGGTACCATTGTAAAGATTCACCTCGACCCTATCTCTAAAATTGTCCACAAAATCTCTATCAAGTTCGATGATATTGATGATGTACAAGACATTTTGAGAGACAGGAGGGAAATCATGGTTTTCAGCGGGGGATTCTTTTTTAGGTCCCAGTTCCCAATAACACTGTCTTATAGTATTACTATACATAAGGCACAAGGCCTTACCCTAGACACTGTGCTCACGGATGTTGGTAACCGACTCTTCGCACCAGGCCAGATGTATGTCTGTCTTTCTAGAGTTCGATCTCTAGCTGGGCTGCACCTGATCAACTTTTCTCCTAAGAAAGGCATTGCTAACGTTTCTGCTCTCAAAGAGTATGTGCGTATCAGTAACAACAGTGTTTACATGCCACAAGCGCCTTCCTCTGTATTTAAGGTAGGCAAGAGCTTCGAACAGCGGAAATGGTGGGTAAACAAAGGAGCAGTTGCTAAGGCCAAGGATGGAATCACCAATGTCGTAAAGGACAATATTGTCAATAAGCCAAGTGGTCGTCCGAAGAAGAAAGTCAAGGCGATTAAAACAAAGAATAAAACGAAGACTACAACACAGAACACCCCGGATACCAATGAAACACAGAAAATCATCTCACTGGCAAGAAGGGGAAGAAATGCTAACTTTCACTTGGAAGGTATGACATCAGTGGAACTAAACATCTTGTATTCGACCATTATCACTCCAGGCCTGGCGGGTTCTTTGGAAGGCTTCCATAACAGGCTCGCTCAGCAATTGAACCCAGATCCATTCAACAGATCACGAGTGCGGGTTAAGTGGTTATCGGACGACGTCATACAGCAATATATGTGGGCTGTTATCGATAGAGTGGAAAATTCGAATCCCGGATACTCATTTTTTAGCATGGCGGCATGTTTTGACACTTACCGAGATCCTGTTTGTCCAGCTGGAGAGCATATCCGTGAATTGAGCCTGAGTGAACTTACAGAGAGGGATTTCGAAGACAAAATACTACCAACGTATATCAACCAGGCGTATATGCACAGGAGGTGGTCTTCGACACGAGTGATCACTGGTACAAAAGAAGAGCGAATGATCGCAGACGGTGATCCCATGGATAAGGACATCATTGCACTTATCGGCAATCCATCTACGAACCACTGGGTAATGACAATCATTGATAACCGACCATCGCACAAAACAATTTCGTATTTTGATTCTGGTAGGTATCAGAGACAGGACGTTGCTGAAAGGTGTCTCTACTATCTCAAAGGTCTCCAGATTTATCGAAAAACAATAAGCGACCTTGGTGTTCAACTGAATCCAGTATCAGTTAATTTGAGGACTCATGCTATTCAAGACGGAGGATCTGTTCGCCAGGAAAATTCATTTGACTGTGGGGTTTTTACTCTTGTCAACCTTGAGCTATACTTGGCTGGTTTACCAATGACAACCGTCTCTCCAGGTAAGCTTCCTCTCTACAGAGCAAATATTTTAGCTCGTTTACTTGAGTTTGAGGCCCTCAAGCAATAGTGTTGGTGTGTGTGTGTCTGTGTGTGTGTGTGTGTGTGTATGTGGTATGGTTTGGTTTGATACCACGATACCGCAACGAATTTTTTGACACGATTTCTATGACATAAAGAGATGCCAATTTGGATATCTGTCTGAGTGGTACAATGTTTGTCTGATTTGAAGGAAGATAAAGATTAAATACAACATCTATTTTTCAATTATGAAGTTGATATAGGAAACAGGTTGTTATTTTGACAGAGTAAAGCGATATGGAAGTTATACTTTCTTTGAAAACTGAATCTTTTATAGCTGAGTGTTCTTATTACGTAGTATACTATCATTAGTACTATGTCAAGTTTGCAACTATTTTATGACTATGAGAGATAGAAACTGAGACAATTATATATTATAATGATTTTTACGTGTGTGTAAGTTAATGAGTATTGTTAGTAGATCTAGAGAGTGGGATTTAATAAAAAAGCATTCGACGCAAGATAGAAGTACAAAAGTGGATAAATCGGGATACTGATACTTGTTGGATCCACCAGCTACACTCCAGATATTTGAGGTAACTTCACCTGAACTTATCGTATAATAACGGATTTATCGAAAATATTTTGCTAACTAATCTGAAAACAGTATTGAAAACCCTTACATTTTTCAGATATAATAACCATGTTAACTGGCGCTCCATCAATATGATTATCCTAAAAGTAAACACCAGTGAATGCGTTTGTGTTGAGAAACTCCTACCGAAACTGACCTGTAAAATCATGAAGCTGACTATAGCTATGTATATTGGACAAAATACCAACTATCCGGAAAACCCGCTAATCAGTAATCTTGGACCATGTATTACATGACATTCCAGTAAGTAATATTGGTAATCAAAAGAACCTTTATTTAAATCTCATTTTAGCATGCAAAAAATGTATGATTTGAGTAGCTGCAGTATTTAGAATTAATGTTATAAGGCTATAATTGAGTATGTTACAGGAAGAAGTGTACAATATTCGGGCATCATGAAGTAACACCAACGATCCTCGTTGTCGGCAGCGCTTGTCAAAAATGAAGAACACACTCAACGAGTAATTGGGGAGACAGGAGTGAAACTTGCGGTAGCAAACTAAGAAAGGTAAATACTATCTCGATGTTATGTAAAATATAGTGCACTAATATATTAGTACACATATTATGTGTGTTCAAAATTTCTATGTCAATCGTGATTGTCATTGTTTAATGTGACCAGCTAACTACAATTACTGTTTTCTATACAATCTAAGTAGCTAAATTCTTTTCAGGTTGTGATCCACAGTATCAAGAAAGTCCTGACTACAACTGCATCATGCAATAATTGCTACATCAAAATAATTGTTGATTTTTATCCATGGTTTATTTTACTGTAACTAAATCACTGTGTATAATAATAATAATCAAATAATATCATGTCATTATGTAACCAATTTAAAATCCTCTCTATTTATATAGCTATGTTTCTGTACATCTCTCTATTTTACCTCCTGACAGTGGCACAAGCAACAGAAACAATATTTTACAAACAACTAGGATTGGCACTCGTACGGACGACGCATTCTGAATGTAAGCCCTTTCGCGATATATTTTATATGTAACAAGATTTGAGTCGAATGCTTTCAATGTTCAAAATTACATTTCAATTTTCAGTTAACCTTGAGGATGTAACGGTAAATATAGTCATGGAGAAGCCAGTCATTATTCGACCAACACCAGTTATAGTCCAGTTGGAAAGTAGTTTCGCTCCCAAAGTTGAGCTCAAAAGGTATACTTATATATATATCTGATTATATGTCAGATTTTTGACTCTCAGTGCAGTGTACCCTATTCGCTATCACTAAATATCTTCTTTTCAGTTGTGTTGATGGATGGTTATTGTTGGAGAGGGAATTGTCAAACCAGCTCAACAGCTGCACTTGTAAACAACGTAAGCATTACCATAATTGTTATAATGGGATTTGATCAGGATTGAACTTAGCATAGTTGGCACTCAGTTAATATTTATTGGTTTAGATAACGTCTTTGCAATCAACATGGATGAACGAATATCTAATCCGGCACTACCTTTCTAGGAAACAAAAGATCGACTATCGATAATATAATTAAGAATGAGGATCTGGTCAGGAAAATACTGTCAAAAAGAATCGATAGCACAAAAAACCAAATATTTGTTGCTATCGAACAAGACAGTGCAGTACATCAGCTAACGCTAGAGACAGAGTGCCACACCAATTCTATTCTTCTATACATTCAGTTGGTAATTACTTTTTTATTCATTTTTGTGACAATAAAATAATTATATTATCGAACACGAATCACGATACTGAATAGTCATTTGTGTTTTTATACCTATACTTTTTTAACATCAGGGTAACATAATCAAGACTTACTGCAAGCTGGTGACGCTCCTAAAAAGGGTGAATGAAGTTGGACCAGCTATATTATTGGAGGCTACCCAACAGTGGAACTCCAATGTGTACCCACTGCTGAAGGAGTCGACTCTGGCGAGCCCCATGGAATGCTGGGAAGATGAAAAAACAGCCGCTTTCCAGCTACACCTGACTGCCCGAAAGCCAGCAGCTGGCAGTCCCGTCATTTACAAGGCTTTTCAGACTGGTCTGGTCATAGCCAATGGAGGTGTTCGACTTTCGCTGAGTACCTACCAGGCGCGGGTAAATGGTGTGTGGCGGGACGTGGATTGCGAGAGAGACTTATGTACAGTAGTGGGCCAATCCTGTCTTCAGGATTTGTCTTGTAAGGTTGAACCCACACCTTGTACTGGCACCCGATACATTTCATTCACGAATGGAGTTCTGTACACCAAATGTAAAGGCTCCATGCACCCACAGTTTACACACTGGTCACCCAATAAGACACAGATTACCATTGACGACCATATAATAGAAAATCCTAACATTTTCACCATCAACCAGACAGTCTTGACGAGTTCAGTTAACACTTCATACACACACTTCCTTACACATCCAAACTTGTCGCACTTTATTAACAATGTTATCTCCGACAACAAGGATTCTGGCAATCTCTTAGATAAACTGCAGGTTAACACAAACAATAACTCAGAGAAAATATCATTTCTACAACTCTTTGTATATGTTGGTGCAGCAATCATTTTATTATTAGCCCTAATTTTTATCACAGTTGTAGTGAAGCTTTTTAATTACATAATCCGCACTGCAAATAATTTAACTAACTATATGAACGAACCTGATCTTTAAATTAAAGAGAGAGATGCTATTTCTATCATGTTTCTAATAATGATCTATACAAACAATGAACAGAAATGACTGTGATTTTCTTGTTATAAGAGAGAGAGAGAGAGAGAGAGAGAGAGAGAGAGAGAGATATTTTCTTAACAAATAAAACATCAGATTAATCAAATTAGTCGAATTTCGACTGAAAACAACTTCTAAATAAAGTATAATGCAATTTCAGTTAACAAACAGTTTCAGCAGTGGCTGTTCTGCCCCCTCTCCTGGAAGGTCTCGTGTCGATCTCTCGTGGTCTCTGGTAGTAGTCGGTGCGGCAGCAGCAGCTGCACCGCTGGCAAACAATCAGTATGATGATGAAGGCAATGAGGACTGTGACACCTCCTCCGATTCCGGCGATGGTTGGCAGTTGTAGTTCCCATGAAGAGGATTTCTCAGGAGCAGGTGTATCAGTTGTTAGTGAATAGTGTTGTTCTGTTGGTTCCAGGAGAGTAGTACAAGTGGTGTGGACAGTGTAGTGGCAGAACTTCTTGGATCGAACGTGCTCGTGTCGTAATCCTGCCGTGCATGTTGTCTCCAAGGTGCAGGTGTTGATTTGACGTTGGACTGAATCGTAGATTAGTGTAGGGCACTTTATGTTTGAAGTAGAGAAGCATGCCTGGAAGGACGTGGACGTCGAACTGTGGAGTAGGAAGACAACTAGGAGTAGGAAGATCATTGTGGTTGTAGTGAATAGTAATAGCAGAGCAAAGAATAGTAAGGGAATAACTGGCTATTGTTAGCTGCCAGGTTAAATATCTAAAAAGTGTCTCAATTCACCCTTGTCTCAATCATCTCACGTATCAACTAATGTCTCACATTACTTGCAATAATGCGTCGACTCGTGTAACAGCTACGTTATCTTAAGTGTCTCAATTCACCCTTGTCTCAATCATCTCACGTATCTACTAATGTCTCACATTACTTGCAATAATGCGTCTACTCGTGTAACAGCTACGTTATCTCACATTTCCATACAAAACAATTGCCCTACCACACCTAAGAGATCATGTTCGATATCAAATTTGATCATTCAGCAAAAAAATTATCAACTTCTAAACTAGAGCAGCCAAAATTTTCAAGTGCCACTATTTATATACCAAAAACCGTAGAAATTAGGCCAAAAACTAATAAAATTAGTTGGCTTGAAAGGTGGCCCATTAAGACACAGTCACCTTTGCATGCTCCGGGAAACAGCTTTTCAGAGGATCGAAAAAATACAAAAGAGCAAGAGGGAGAGAGTGAGAGAGAGAGAGATAGAGAGAGGGAAAGAGAGAGAGAGAGAGAGAGAGAGAGAGAGAGAGAGAGGGAGGGAGAGGGAGAGAGACAAAGACAGCAAGACAGGGAAACAGAAAGTGTATGGAGACAGATAAATAAAACAGAGACAGAGAGGTAGAATGAGAGTGAGGCAGAATGAGAGTGAGGCAGAAAGAGAGAGACAGAGAGACAGAGAGATAAATACGGAAAGAGAGAGAGAGAGAGAGAGAGAGAGAGAGAGAGAGAGAGAGAGAGAGAGAGAGAGAGAGAGAGAGAGAGAGAGAGGGAGAGGGAGAGAGACAGAGAGAGGGGAGGGAGAAAGACAACGACAGCAAGACAGGGAAACAGAAAGTGTATGTGTATGGAGACAGATAATCAAAACAGCCACACTGAACATCCTCTGAAAAGCTGTTTCCCGGAGCATGCAAAGGTGACTGTGTCTTAATGGGCCACCTTTCAAGCCAACTAATTTTATTAGTTTTTGGCCTAATATATATATATAAGTTAATCAAACTACCAGGGTTTTCTAACATTTAATTTATATCAAAAAAGATCAGTTTCTCTCTCTTTCTTTCGGGGCAGGGATAAGTTATTATAACGGGGGTGTAAAAAAGAGATATAGATTGGGAATATATTTGGGGTGTGTTATACTTTGACAGGGCGATTACCACTCTGTAAAAAAACAAATTGTTCTCCAGGTCCACGGTTAACATTCAAGGGTAACATGAGGCTAACACGCATGATATTAACATGTCATTAACATGATGTTAACACATGACAAGTTAACACATGACAAGTTAACCGTTGTGTAGAGCTAATCGGAATACATCATTAACAACAACGTGTTGGCCGTTAACGTTGAAGATCGTGAAAACCTCGCTGAACCCATGCGGGGGATCGTCGTCCGTCTGTAAAGAGAGAATCAGTGAGAGAGAGAGGGAGAGATAGGAGAGGGAGAGGAGAGATTTCAGTGAGGTGACTGGTTAGGGAGAGAGGTGAGGGTATGGAATATCACTCACTCTCTATCTCTATTTCTCCTTCCGGTATTTCTCCCCTTTCCCTCTCCCCAATCCCTCTCTATTCCTTCTTACCTTGAGTTGTCCCAGAACTAAAATAATGTACGCAGTTCTTACCTTGAGTTGTCCCAGAACTAAGATAATGTAAGCTTCCTGTCCCGGTATGGGCTGTACATCAACAGTTGTCACAACATGCTTCACCGTCTTGAACGGCAGACCTGAAAAGAATTAGATGTAAAATAATGTTTCTGAATGTATTCTTAGTTTTAAAATGTTTTAGATCATAGGAATATATTTTATGATAATATCATGATTGAATAATATTTACCAGTAAGCTTGGCACTGATGGCTTGTTGACCCTCGAACTTTTGCCCTTCGAAAGTCATAGCCGCTTGTGGGTGCTGAAATTAGAGCTGGTTATAATTGTAGGTGTAATCAAACACATCAGCAATTGAAACATTATATGTTGATTGTTCTAACATAAACTACACAACCCATTAGGAGTCAGGGGTGAAACGGTGCAGAGCAGCCACTAGACACGGCGAGGTGTGAATAAAGTGGATTGTGCCCTAACCTATCTGTACATAATTTGTCACGGAGTGAGAGGGTTGATAAAGGTAAAACTTACGTATATGTTAATGACACTAGCACGGTCATTGTCGAAGGAGTTGTAGTAAAATTGTGTAAACTGTTGTGCGAGCTGCTCTGCCATCTCTCTAAATTTGGGAAGTTGAAATAAGATGAAGTGGAAGTTGAAATAACAAAGACTGAAAATACAGTCAACAATTATTTGAGAAGTGCATCGAAATTCAATTAATTTTCCCCAATTTTCAAGTTGGTTTTAAGTTCAAGTTCAAGTTCAATTAAATTTTTACACAATACATAAAAAGTGATGAAATTCCCATCGCGTGGGTCCTCCTTGTCAAGATTGTTTATTTACAGTCCTTTGTTCAAAATTAAAACATAAACAGCATGAGCAGCAAAAACAACATTTACAGCTTCACAGCGTTGTTCCAAGGAGGTCAAATTTTCTGTGACACCCTGTAAATTGTTTCTTATGGTGGTTTCTCACACAAATTACTTCATTTCTCCAATTTTAAAATGGTTTCTCAGCTTTCTGTCATTCATTAGACAACAAAAAGCATCGATCAAAGTGAGAACTAGAAAACGAAGATTTAAAAACTGCAAAAAAAATTTTTCCCTGCCCGGGTGGATGCCGAAGGCATCCACCCGGATGCCTTTTTGCTTTGCAAAAAGGCATAGCAGGGTTAGGATTCGAAAACGACATTTTGGTATACTAACTAATCGGTAGAGGGACCTTTTTGGGGTCAATTTCGTTGCGATGGGAACGGTACAGCCGCGCGCACAACAACCTTACTCCTTCATCAAACACGTCAATGGCACGATTAAAAGGATGTGGTGCGTGCGCCACTCAACGAAACATGTAGGAGCGCCGCCGCGTGTTACAAAACAACTTCTAAATAAAGTATAATGTAATTTCAGTTAACAAACAGTTTCAGCAGTTTCTGTTCTGCCCCCTCTCCTGGAAGGTCTCGTGTCGATCTCTCGTGGTCTCCGGTAGTAGTCGGTGCGGCAGCAGCAGCTGCACCGCTGGCAAACAATCAGTATGATGATGAAGGCAATGAGGACTGTGACACCTCCTCCGATTCCGGCGATGGTTGGCAGTTGTAGTTCCCATGAAGAGGATTTCTCAGGAGCAGGTGTATCAGTTGTTAGTGAATAGTGTTGTTCTGTTGGTTCCAGGAGAGTAGTACAAGTGGTGTGGACAGTGTAGTGGCAGAACTTCTTGGATCGAACGTGCTCGTGTCGTAATCCTGCCGTGCATGTTGTCTCCAAGGTGCAGGTGTTGATTTGACGTTGGACTGAATCGTAGATTAGTGTAGGGCACTTTATGTTTGAAGTAGAGAAGCATGCCTGGAAGGACGTGGACG
>AVPN01001126.1:4906-22744 GCA_000695325.1 Pleurobrachia bachei
CCCCCCACTGCAGGTAAAATGTTACAAAGTTTGGTATTTTGATGATGACGATAAAGATGAAAAGATAGCCACTGCTAAGGACATTAGGGATGAATGCAAAGACGAAGTTAGAGGTTGGTTATAGCTACCCTTATCCGAGAGCTTTTATGGAAATCTTCCAGATACTGATATTAAACTCGACCAAGTTGTGAAAACTTCGAGTCCGTCTTGTCATCAATATCCTACAACTAACATGTCCTCATTTCAGTTTTCATCATCCTGGCCTATGATTCGAATGTTATTGATTTCCTGAGGCTGGCCTATGAGGACACCTCTTTTCCTTATTCTGAATCTGCTTTCATTGCTCTGGAAGTTACTCAAACTACCGTGACCGAAGGTAGATAGCTTTTATATTTTAGATAACATTTCGAGGAGAATTATGAGCCTACAAGGGGTATCTTGAACCTCGAATCCCAATCTTTCGATTTCCACAGATACATTTGTACTCATAATGAAAGTTTACACGCTGAGTACTCTAAGCTTTCCACGTGCCCTTGCCATCATTAATCATAGAACAATTTTAGAACGAGAGTTGAATATTCTTTCCATACAAAGTGTACATGTACCAACAATATAGTCTCAACACTCATGCTATACATAATCTTCTACAGAAACGAAAGAGTACACCCGAGGATTGCTATCTCTCAGTCTCAGGGAGCCAGATAACGAAATGTTTCGAAATCTCACCCGGGAAGTCGGTGAAATGGTCAACCAAACTGTAACTGTAAGTCAGCTGTGGACCATCGGAACAGAATTTGACATGATTTCATTGAATAAGAGTTTATCAATCTAAATTATACTTTATTAACAAAACTGAAACGATCTCTGCTAAATGAGTAACTGACATCTCCCCTCAGCTCGATGTCTACAGTGCTACGTTATTTGACTCTCTCCTCACATATGCCTACGCGGCTAAGAGCATCATAGACTCCTACGAGCCAACAAACTCCTCCGAAACAACGGATGAAAAAGAAACAAATATTTACACCAAAATAAAAAATGGGACTTTGGTTGCAGAGGTCATTGCAGGGTTGGAAACGTTCTCAGGGGCCTCAGGAGACGTATCATTCGACACTAATGCTGATAGAAAAGGGTCGATAGAGGTGTTTCAAGCACAGACGACCTCTGGTTCCCTAAAATTAGTGACAATATTTGAAACTGTGGATGGGGAGTTGGAACATGTGGAAAATGTTCCGTTTCAATGGAATGATGGAAGTAAAGTAAGAACTAATGCTGCATCACGTGACCACACCGCGCTCTCCCTCGCGAGTGCAGTGCGGTCACGTGCTGATCACGTGACCAAGAGTGTACAGTAGCACATAACCTCCTTTTACATTTGTAAAAGTGGGTTAGAACATAACAAGCATTCTGCAAATTCCTTGAATAGAAGCTTGTCTTGTTCAAACGGCCTGGGCGTAGAAAAACAGAACGTGTCCCCAATAACACATGATCCCCCTAATTTTAGAACGTGCCCCCAGCCTGTGGGGAGGGTAGGGAGCTTTGTGAAGAACCAGATCTAACAAAAACAATACTTCTTGTGGTTTTACCCATTGGTAAGTCAATTGATAGACGCGCTTTAAATTGCTACATCTAATGTTGGACCTTTATTCTTGGATTTTGAAATTCGGCCTAGCCATTAAATAATTATTGAGTTACAAGCTTTTTCTCTAAACTGAGTATAAACAGGTGTCCTGCTACTGGTTATTCTGGCTGTTCTATTAATTTTCATGTTGTGGAGGAGCAAGGTCCAGAGGCTACAAGATCGGTGCTTGTGGAAAATTAAATCCAGTGATGTGGAATTCAAGGATGCTGGTGCACAGTCTGGAAGGTAATTGTGAGAGCTGGCAGCTCTAAACGTGTAGTTCAAATAATCTGAAAAATTCCGAAAGCTATGCAGTTCGGCCCCGAATTATGCCAAGCATCCCGGTTAAAACGGGGTATTTAAAATCTGAAACTTACAATTGGCCATCATGCAGGTTCAGATCGGTTGATAGAAGTATGTCCCGGGTATCGACTACATCAGATGCTAGTCTCAATCATGGAATAGTGGCATACTTCAAGAATGATCCTGTGTATTTGAAACACCTGAAAACGGATGTGAAACAGTTCAACGTTACCGATGATATTATTCTTGAATTTAAACAGGTGGGTTTTAGATGGAGTGGTACCAGGCTGAAATGCTTCAATCAAAATGTGATTTAAATTTACATACATACTATAATTGGAGTGCATTGCGCATATGGATCATATAATGATCTAAAATTTGACCTCCATATTGTTAACCTGAACTTCCTTTCTCACAGGTCCGTGAGTTGACCCAACAAAACCTAAACCCCTATATCGGGTCCTGTGTCGAGGTCCCCGATAACTTCTTCCTTGCATCCAGCTACTACCGAAAAGGCTCCCTTCAGGATGTGCTTTCAGATCAGAATTTAAAACTTGATGACATGTTTAAAATGTCATTCATCTTCGATATTTGTAAGGTAAACTAAAAAGTGATTGATTAATACATGACTTGGAATTTAAGCTTGAAGTGTTTTGAAAGATAACAAATCAGTAGTCAGTACTAAATTATAATTGTCTTACTATTATTCCTCAGGGAATGCAAGCGATCCACAATTCTCCGATAAAGTTTCATGGACGATTAAAATCGTGCAACTGCGTCATTGACTCTCATTGGGTCCTAAAAATTACCGACTACGGACTTCGTGGATTCCTTTCAGAATACGCCTTGGTAAGACCTAGTCGGAGTCCGAAAGACCTAGTTTACCAAATAATTCCTTGCCTGATTGCAAATTTTTATGGTTTGTCTGTTACTAACGTAACTTCAATCTCAGATTGATCCAATGAAGTCAGAAGACGGGATCTATTTTGACATGCTGTGGTCAGCGCCAGAACTAATTGGTTACGCTGAGGCTGGTGACAGAAAACTAAGCGGAAGTCAGAAGGGAGACATTTTCTCCTTTGCAATTATTGTGACTGAAATAATGAGTAAAAATGTTCCATACGGTGACCAGTTTAATTGTTCAGCAAAAGGTACGTCCACTATCCACACAGGCAACTTCCCTCTTACGGGTTGTTAAGTAAGAGGAGGACTCGACAACTTACTAACAACTGTGCCATGTTTATCAAGAGCTGGTACGGGTACCTGGCCTGGCTGAATTTTCTATGAGTTTAACAAAAGTTCCCAAGGTTTATCACAACCCTCCCTTTTTCAGAGATTGTAGAGAAAGTTAAGGCAGGTTACAAGCCCCCATTCAGACCAGATATTCCATTGGAGTGTTCAGATGGCTTATCAGAGCTAATCACCATGTGCTGGGATGAACAGCCTGCACTGAGACCTGACTTCCCTAAAATACTAGGATTCCTCCAGGTCCTTCACCCTCAAAAGTAAGTGCAGTTGTGATCCTAGGCGGCCTAGAAAAAAAACTACTTGTAACGGTTTAAAAAGATGATGATCTAGCTTCTCCTAGTGTCCCTCCATATTTAAAAAAGCTTCCCCTAAACTAATTCCATGTCTTTTTCCCCTGAGCAGACAGAGGTCAATAACGGACCGAATGATAAAAATGATGGAGCAATACACTGATAATTTGGAAGAATTAGTGGCTGAGAGGAGTGAGCAGTTAGCAATTGAAAAGGATAAAGCTGATAAACTCTTATGTAGGATGCTCCCCAAGTGAGTAGTTGCTCGTTAATTGACTTTTAAATTAAGATTAATTAATCTAAATTTTAATTCAAGTTTTGATCGTTGATTTTGACTAAATTTTCCGTTTTTTCAGGCCAATTGCAGAGAAATTAAAACAAGGGGAGCCGGTTCAGCCACAAGCCTATGACGAAGTAACCATCTATTTCTCTGATATTGTCGGGTTTACTGACCTCAGCTCCCAGTCAACCCCCTTCCAAGTAAGTGGTGAAAATGAGCTATATAATATATTATCCTAGCTCCTTGAGCAACTAATTAGCTCGATTTTTTTTCATAACTTCTTCCTCCCTACACTGAAATTACATTTCTCAGGTGGTGGATCTGTTGAATGACCTGTACAGTTTGTTTGATGGGATAGTGGAGCGACACGATGTCTACAAAGTTGAAACTATCGGTGACGCTTACATGGTTGTGTCAGGTATGTGGGAGCTAAATAAATAGCAAAGATAGCTGTGTTTAGTAACATATTTAAGTAATGGCAAATTTTGTTGACGAATGTCAAACTGCTCTTCAGAAAAGCTTGAAGATTACTGATTGATTTCATGATACCCTTTTCATATTTTAATCTACCAACTTTCCCAGGTTTGCCCGTTATCAATGGTAACCGCCACGTGGCCGAGATCGCCAATATGAGTCTGGACTTCCTCAACTCGGTGAAACGGTTCAAAGTGAGGCACAAACCAGACATTCAACTGAGACTGAGGATAGGCATGCATACCGGTTAGTCGAGAACAGTTGCTCTCCCAATTTCCCCTTGCCTACCCTGCTCTCCGGCCAAGTCGCTTCCTGATTACGGCCAAGTCGATCTTCCTGATTACGCTCCCAGAAAAGTTCCCCTCCTAACCTCCTCTCCCCAACACTTCCCCTGGCATTCCTAACCTACTCACCTGCTCTCCCAGGTCCCGTGTGTGCGGGTGTGGTCGGGGTGAAAATGCCCCGATACTGTCTATTCGGTGACACTGTTAACACAGCCAGTAGAATGGAAAGTAACGGAGAACCGCTGAAGATACACATGAGTGACAGTTGCAAAGCAGCCCTGGACAAAGTTGGGGGATATGAGTTAGAATGTCGTGGAGAAATAGCTATAAAGGTATGACTATGAAGTTTATCTAGAATTAACATGTCATGAATCTTTTGAAAGTGCAGTGGGAATCCATGTTTGTCAGATTCAGCTTGCGTAAACCTTGTAACCTACACGTTTTGTAACAGAACTACCACCTCAATCTAACCTCAATTTTTTACCATCTCATGTGTAACCTCCTACAGTCACATGTAACATCTCATCTAATCTCACGTGTAACATATCTCACGTGTAACATATCTCAACAAGGGAAAAGGCAACATGACAACGTGGTGGCTACTAAACGCACCCGAGGACGAAATAGCCCGGCACATCCCCATATTTAGCAAACAAACCTCGGATATCCTGGCTAATGGGCATCTGGCAGCATTTGCCAATGGGGCGAGACCCCATTCTGGGCGATCTAGAAGGAGCCATTTTACTGTTTCAATGGGCTCTGCAGTGACTATGGACGATAGGAAAACTAGTTCCAAGCTTCTTAAGATTTTGTAGTGTGAGTCTCGAGCAGTGGCACAGGAGTTTTCGCATGATTATACCAATCAGCAGGATTTCAATCTAATCACAGTTTGGGTTTATCTTTTTTTCTGCATCCCCTTGTTTGATGTTTTATCAGCATGATTTGATTACCTTTTTATGCATCCTACCAGGCACTATTTATTCAATCAACTTATATCGAACACCTCCTTATCACTGGCATGATATTGATCTTATCTTGGGTGTTTTTTTAGGGCAACCATGGTTGATGACAATCCATTAAAACCATATGCATAATAAATTGAATTTAATCTTGAATGCTTGATTTCAGAGCTTTATAACCCCGAATTTATCATACAGTATACCCCTAACCCCCCACTCCTCCACCAGGGTAAAGGAATAATGGAGACATGGTGGTTAATGGGAAAAGAAGCTGAGCTGACAGATTCCACTGAACTGCTGTCTACCATGCCAGAGCCTACCCCAACTACTGCAGCTACAACGGTCCTGAAACCTAAATCCTCAATCAAGAGATCAGCTGAGCGAAGGAGTTTCAAGCGAGCGGGAAAACCAAAACAACCAAATAATACAGACACAGTAATCAATGTTGACAATAACAATAATCCAGACCAGAACCATGTTATTAAAAACCGAGCAGCGGTGGAAATTAGACCGAATGGTGCTCATCAAAATGGCGCAATGCCGGCAGTACAAAACTCGTGAAATGTGTTGTGTATCAGTGATGTGTAATTTTCTTAATGTTCATATGTTGAGTATAACACATGTGTGTGTCAGTGAGCGTGTGAGAGTTGTGTTAAATATGTGACATATTGTGTAATGTGTTAAGAGTTCTTTTTTTATCTCTTTTAAATCTGATGCGTTTGATTTATCAATACAACTGGTAAACCAGGTAAAATGTAGGTATGTAGCTGGATTATAACTGCTGCAGTTCATGCCTCCCCCATGTTATATTGGATAAGCTCTAGGATCACTAATTCCTCCTCATTTATCTTTTTCTCTCTATAATTTAACCAATGATCGCTTTCTTTCGTCACTCACACAACGCTAAGCTTGAATTAGACTCTGCAATGAGGAGAAGCCTTGACGCGGCGCAGCGGCTTACGGCTCCCAGTCTGGACTGGGAGTCGCCCGCTTCTCCTGGTCGGGGCTGGGAGCTCAACGAATTCTCCTCACTTAAAGGGACTGCTTCTGGTCTGGGATTTTCCAAGCTCCAAAACTCTGTCACGGCCTCGGGCCGGACAACTTCTGTGGAGGATGCAAGGAGTGTCAACCGACACTCTCAGACTAGGAGCGGTGGGGCTGGCGAGAGGCGCTCTCCTGCGGAGAGCTCCTCTCGGCCCTATTTAACCTTAGAACAACAACAACACCAGCTGCAGTAATTCAGAGTGCAATCATTATCAGAGCATTGGCCTGACCCTATATTCTCATACTTAGCCTATTCTCGGATTCTCCAAATGTGGTCAGAGCATTGGCCTGATAGTGCAATCATATGTTTTGCTCTTTTTCTCTCTCTCGCTTATGTATTCAGAAATATTTAAAGCCAGTTTGTTTGATTATCCTGTTCTTTGAAAGTACTTTATTTTTCTCGCACTGAAAATTGTACAATCTAAGGAAACTCTGAAAATTCTGAACGTGCATGGGCATTGAAATAGAAGATCAATTGAATAAGAATCGGCACATGAATTGGCGGTGAACAAAAACAAGAAATCAGTCAACACACGCCAATAAAAATTGAAAATTAAAACTTTTTGGTCATAACGTAGATGCATTTATTGGCTAAATTGCTTTTTCTTGGGCTAGTTGGAAAGGGGGCATCGAGCTTGTCCCAAGCAGCTCAAGAAATTTAAAATCGGCACAATAATGGCGTATCTCCGTTTTCCATTACCGTATTGCCGATACAGTCGGACCCGATTTAGGGACACCCTCGGGGAAAAGGCTCTTGTCCACTAAATCGGGGCGTCCACTAAATCGGTGGCCCCTAAATCGGGGTCCGACTGTGCTGTAATATATCGAACGGGTTAAAGTCTGAGACCACCCGTCCTATACTACTGGTTATCCAGATTTTTAATTCCGCCGCCCCCTCTCTTTATGCGACTCTCACTTTTTTTACTTTCATAGTGAATGGGGTGAAACAGGGCAGTCGTGCCTGAACCTCAGGTCAAGTGCACGGCTATTTTACTTTGAGGTGAGACCTGGTATCTCAGTGATGGCTATTCCCTTATACCTCAGTGAATAGCCGTCACTGAAACCTGAGATCGATCAGGTCTTAGTGGAAAATAGCTGTGCACTTGACCTGAAGTTCAGGCACAACTGTTTTCACTTCCCCCTATGTCGTGCTTTTGACTCTTTCTCATCTCATTCTTCCTGTGGTCCCGGACGGCTCTTTGTTTTGCTAATTCTATCCACCTGGTGTAGACACGATCTTTAGTTTTTCTTTTGACCACTTAAGTACTTAACTCTTAGTTTGCTCTTCTCAATCCAACTTTATAAATGCACACAGTGCCTCTCATGAGAGTGGACAGGATCAGAATGCTGGAGCTGAGGTAGTAGAGATTAGCTCTATGAGTATTTTGCCTTTTTTCCCCTTTTTCTGTAGGGTAAACCGGGGCAAAACGAACCACTGGGGCAATTCGCACCATGTGCTGCCCGTCTTTCACCTAGTTAAGCTATCATAATGACGTCATGCTATCTCCAGAAGAAAACTGCTCGTTCGAGCCTGCCCGTTGCCACTAAAAGGGTTCTAGATCCGGTTTAAGTTGACCAATTTCAGATTTGAAAAAACTAGCTGAAAGCTAAAATTATTAGCTTTCAGATGGTATAAAAATTATTTAAATATTCTCATGTTTTTATTCCAAAATCTGGTAAATTAAGTTTACCGGGGCAATTCGAACCACCGGGGCAAATCGAACCGGGGCAAATCGAACCGGGGCAAATCGAACCGGGGCAAATCGAACCGGGGCAAATCGAACCGGGGCAAATCGAACCGGGGCAAATCGAACCGGGGCAAATCGAACCGGGGCAAATCGAACCGGGGCAAATCGAACCGGGGCAAATCGAACCGGGGCAAATCGAACCGGGGCAAAACGCTGAAGTTCGAGAGAGAGAATGTGTGAATAACGTGTGTGTACTGGTTCGAATTGCCCCGGTATCACGTGGTAAAAATCACAACACATCATTGGACAACTGAAGACTTCAGTTCTCCAATGATGTTCAGTTATTTATACCACGTGATACAGGGGCAATTCGAATTTCGAACCAGCACGAGCAGCATGTAGATAACATGGTTCGAATTGCCCCCACTCTCACAACACCATGGGGGGATCTTCTTCTGGTGTTGTGAGGACGGTCACGTGACTCTCACGTGACGAAATAAAGCACTCCTATTGGTGTGGTCCGATTTGCCCCGGTACCAATTTTGTGGACCAAAGTTTTTAAACTAGGTATTTAGTTAAGTTAATGTTGGTCCTTAGAGTTAAAATTGGTCTTATTTGATAGATAAAATAATGAACTTTAAGCCTATATAATTTTTTTCATTATATCCTTTTTAAATGGGGGAGAGAACCAATTAAGTCAAAAGTGGTTCGTTTTGCCCCCGTCTACCCTAGTGAATGGGGTGAAACAGGGCAGTCGTGCCTGAACCTCAGGTCAAGTGCACGGCTATTTTACTTTGAGGTGAGACCTGGTATCTCAGTGATGGCTATTCCCTTATACCTCAGTGAATAGCCGTCACTGAAACCTGAGATCGATCAGGTCTTAGTGGAAAATAGCTGTGCACTTGACCTGAAGTTCAGGCACGACTGTTTTCACTTCCCCCTATGTCGTGCTTATGACTCTTTCTCATCTCATTCTTCCTGTGGTCCCGGACGGCTCTTTGTTTTGCTAATTTTCTCATTCTATCTATCCACCTGGTGTCAGGTGTAGACACGATCTTTAGTTTTTCTTTCGACCACTTAAGTACTTAACTCTTAGTTTGCTCTTCTCAAACCAACTTTATAAATACACACAGTGCTGCCCTTTAAGTGAGATCTCACTCTCATGAGGGTGGATAGAATCAGAATGCTGGAGCTGAGGTTGTAGAGATTAGCTCTATGAGTATTTTGCCTTTTCCCCGAGAGTAACAAAAAATATCTCAATGATGGATGGGTCGATTTTGAGCGGCAAAATGGCAAAATGCTAAATCTCAATTCTACTACCTCCAACAAACTTGTCTAATTCTGATTCTGTCCACTCTCACTTTAATTAGTTTAAATCATTTTAGGATAAATTCCATGCCCTCCACGTTAGATTTTTCTTTTGCTGATTTCCTTGGGTTCCACCCCATACAGTGTCGCTTGTAGTAGTGGAGAAACGGTGGCCAAACACCGTGTGCAGACGCACACCACGTAGCATGCACAGATAATAGTGCCCCCTCGACATAGCGGGGCGAAACCCGGCGCTTTGCTGAGGGGTTTCCCGTATAGGGAGCAGAGATATAGCTAAGAGCTATATCGTAGCGACCTAGAAAGGGAAACACATGCTGATGCTACACAAACAGTGCGGCTGCACACGGACGGTACCCGCTCTCCCTGCCGACAGCCCTCCCTGCCTATGAGCACGACCGTGTAATAACCCTGATCCCCCATCACGTTCTAGATGCAATGGTAAAGCTGACAACACTACTTCTTCTCCTCATCCTTGTTGTTCCAGATGTTCCAGCTAAGTACGTCGATTATTCCTTCCAACTTGTTTCTTCTGAAGACGGCCGGGTTTCAAGTTCTTCCGGCGATTTGAACGAAGGCCTTCTCGTTGTTTCGGCTACTAATGACGGAGAGAATAAGTATGGGACTTTGGCTTATGATGAACATTTCGATTTTCCTATTTACCGTACCATCGCCATTGCTTGTAGAAACATGGATTTTGGCACCGCTGTGGAGTTCTATCCGGTTTCGAAATCCAATTTCTTCGGATTAGACACTGAAATAAAATTTAACGACATAGCTTCTTTTCCATATTTTTCACAATGTTTTGGAATGGAATCTACGTGGGATTCTTGCCAATCTCGTAGCCTCGATCAAGATTTCAACAAATTACTGGGCCTGAAATGTTTACCCAAAGTTGCTCCTGTGGTTTACAACAGTCTCTCTATTTTGGTTGATGTTCCCTCAAACGTAGTTATATCGGACTTTTATTCTAAATTTTCTCTTGATACGCCGTCAAAGGGTGATAAAATGCTATATGTAATGAATATCCAGTATGCGCCACAAGACTTTTGCGAAATTAAAGGTTTAAAGTCACTTTTTACTCTTCAAATAGCTTATAGGCTAGCTAGCAGAGATCGAATTGCAGGCGAGGACCAAGCCCAATCAATCGCTTCATTCCCAGTGCTTTCCAGTAAAAATCACAAATACAAATGGGATACTTCTGATCGCTCCCGATTGAGTCTTCAAGATCCGTGGACACCGAACGATTTGCCACCGTACCTCGGCAACGGCCTAGTGGCACCTATATATTTCTGCCAAAACCAGTCTCTTGCGTTTGGACCTTATAACCCCAACAAACACATATTGAACTGCACACAGACAAACACCGTTATCGATATCCATTCAGCCATGTCAGGTGGACTCGACAAAACCGAGATTGTAACCAAACTGTGCTCGGGAACATCCAAATGCCAAATCTTTTTGAATGACCTATCAATTGAATATTCGTGCACTTCAAATTATTCCTATGAGTTTTCACTCGATAGCGATACCTACCCAGTTCCTGAAACTTTTGGCGTTATCTCCAACTGGATCAAAGATAAGACCATCGGATATGGTCTTTTAAAACTAGATGTCAACTTCAAAGGCACTGTAGTGAAATCAGGATACGTAAAGTTTACTAATTCGGAATCATGCAACTTCTTCTGCGCTATGCTCGGGTATAAGGTATGTATCAAACGTGCAGGGATCTCAATACCTGAAATGGAAAGTGTAATGGACTTCAAGGTTCAAAGATCCCAGGGAGATAATGATGGTGATTACTTTATTTTAAACTACTCGGAGGAGTATCCTACCAACGACAGTGCCATGGTTGCGCTTCTCACTTGTAGGCCTGATGACTACTTCTGGTCGGATAACCTATCGATGGTGGTGAATAAAACAACAAACTACCTCTCCCTTGCACTTGATGCTGAGCAAAACCAACTATACACGATAGCCTTACCTTCGGAGTATGATGACTATATACGCCTTGACGAATCTGATTATGAAAAACTGTCCCAGCAAATTAAGACCATGGGGAATACAATTTGTCAGGAGATGGGATTCCGGGAGGCTTTTAATGTTTCCATTACCAACACAACACTACCAGACAACACTTGTATCTATCTTGCAGAGAGGAGATTCTGGCACATGGAGAATCATGTCTGTGATCTCATGAACATTTTTCAAGGAATCGGTGTTGATGGAAAATACTGGGAAGTTGATTTTTGGGAGATGATGAATAATACGGGGATCTCCTGTAAAAACATTTTTGTTATAAGTCTGGAATGTTCCCCTGACGTGTTGCCTGTTGGTGAAATTGTACTTTCGGTGTTTGCAGCTGATATCTGGTACATCAACTATGATACTTATCTGCTGATTGGAAGTCACATCAGTGACGATGGTGTCAAATTTAGGGGGCCTGTATGTGAATCTCCGGAGATCACACACACAGTAGCAGAGGGAGTGTGTCAGCGGGCAGGCTTCAAACAAGTTTGGCAGGTGTTAACCCTAGCTAGCTTGCTTGATTACCAGGAGAATTCACCATGGTTAATACTTTACCGGACCAGTATGTACTACCAAATGGGGTCAGGTCTAATGGAGGTGCATGACCTTGCAGCGGGTAACTTCACCAAAAATACCTGTGATTTAGAACAGATTGTGGTTTTGAGCTGCATTGGAACCTATGCACCCTATCGTCTGAAAGATTTCTTCAAACAAGACGTTAATGAGTATTACTATCGGATACCGGAGTACAAAGTTCAAGGAAGGACAGCACTGATCTGCAGTGATAGTGACGTGGGATTTCTTGATGGTTACTGTGCCGAGTCGATAATCTCCTATTATGATTTATATCATTATAAATCAAATAATTCTTTCAGTCATCGTGAGCTGATAGAGATGCTTAACCTTGCAAATTCTAACAACTCTAATGTACAAGAAAAGCTACAGATTATGGAGAATCTTGAGTCAGGGTTATACGTGGAATGCGGTACTGAGGGGGAATGTGAGTGGCAAATTAAAAACTGCTCCACATTTCTTGCCGTCAGCTGCGTCAAAGCGAACAAAGATGATGACGGTCCTATCCTAGTAACCGATTCATCTACTTTTTTTGAGACCTTTGCAAACCTGGATAACTTGGTTGAAGATTTGACTAGTAATTTCGGTACTGTTGCTGGATCGGTAAGAGAGTATAGTAGGTTTACCGGTGTCAAGTCCGTATCACTTCCTTACTTGATTATTTGCGATCCGATGTGGGAGATGGAATCGTCTGTGACTGAAGCGTGTAGAAGTGGAGGCTTCCTAGACTATGCGAATCTAACATACGTTTTGGGGTGTTCTTCGTGCTGGCCTGACCGATTGAACGATGGAAAGGTGGTTCTCTTTTATGACAAATTAAATCTTGAGACGTGGACTAAATTGAATTCCATTAGCGAGTTTACAATATGGGATGATTATTATGAATATTCATATCAAACCAGGGTGACCTGCCAAGGTAGCAGATTGGCGCTTTTGAACAGTGATGATAAAGTTTCACAAGGATATCCTGTGATGCTAGAATACGACTCCAGTGGATCGGTTGATGCTGCTTCTCCAGTCCTGATTACAAATTTTGACCAGGCGAACGGTCTCTGTAGGACCTTTCGAGGCAATGGAGCGTTCTGGTTTTCGGAACCAGAAACCTTTAATTCTAGTCTGCTAGATGGGGCTGGAATATTGTCGTCTTCCGTCCTGAACGGAGAACTTCACTGCGGGAGATGCTTTTATAACCCTGAACACTTTGGAGACTGCTCTTTCAGCACTGTTTCCAGTTCCGACGAGCCGAAGGGGGTCTACTTGGAATGCTTGGAATCTGAGGATGAGGAGTTGAATGAGGATTTAGCCAGTACTTTCCTGAATTTCAGTAAAGGTTTCTTCAGTGTCGGTGGATTTAATTGGGCTAGTAATGAGTTTGAGTTATGTGCTGAACATGGGATGACTTTGGATGGCGTCAAGTGGTTACTTAGCTGGTTTGATGTCGATTTAACGACTATCAACAGTTTTATCCTGCATCCAAGTGCCAATATCACAAACAGTTTTGCTGTATTTTGTCAGGAGACACAAAGGGAGGACACTCATTGTGCCTTCAAATCTATTTCAGAGTGCAACGGTTGGACTATTGAGGTTGTATTTAACCAACATTTAGAAAACATCGAGTTGGTGGATGATATCCTCTACGTCCCAGACCAAGTCCCGGTATGTGCGGACAACTTCACTGATCACTTAGCCGCGAACTTTTGCTGGATATTCGGATACAACAAAGGTGGGTATTTAAGTACACCACTAGTTAATGATTCTTCGGCCACTATCAACTGCTCAACTGATTCATGTCAGTTTGCTACAAGCACGTGTTCCAGCGGAGCGTTGGTCAGGTTGAATTGTCAGGATATAAAAAATATCATCTCATACACTTTAGCCGAAGGGGGTCTACTTGGAATGTTTGGAACCTGAGGATGAGGAGTTGTGTAAGGATTTAGCCAGTACTTTCCTGAACTTCAGTAAAGGTTTCTTCAGTGTCGGTGGATTTAATTGGGCTGGTAATGAGTTTGCGTTATGTGCTGAACATGGGATGACTTTGGATGGCGTCAAGTGGTTACTTAGCTGGTTTGATGTCGATTTAACGACTATCAACAGTTTTATCCTGCATCCAAGTGCCAATACCACAAACAGTTTTGCTGTATTTTGTCAGGAAACACAAAGGGGGGATACTCATTGTGCCTTCAAATCGATTTCTGAGTGCAACGGTTGGACTATTGAGGTTGTATTTAACCAACATTTAGAAAACATCGAGTTGGTGGATGATATCCTCTACGTCCCAGACCAAGTCCCGGTATGTGCGGACAACTTCACTGATCACTTAGCCGCGAACTTTTGCTGGATATTCGGATACAACAAAGGTGGGTTTTCAAGTACACCACTAGTTAACGATTCTTCGGCCACTATCAACTGCTCAACTGCTTCATGTCAGTTTG
The DNA here is from genome assembly GCA_000695325.1 of Pleurobrachia bachei. Taxonomy (NCBI): domain Eukaryota; kingdom Metazoa; phylum Ctenophora; class Tentaculata; order Cydippida; family Pleurobrachiidae; genus Pleurobrachia; species Pleurobrachia bachei. The sequence goes on from AVPN01001126.1 coordinate 19,457, forward strand.
TTACACGCACGTGTTCCAGCGGAGCGTTGGTCAGGTTGAATTGTCAGGATATAAAAAATATCATCTCATACACTTTCATTGAGGGATATGATGAAAGTCCCCGGGGTGCTTCTGGACTTTTAGGTGTCCTCTGGAATGACTCCGATCAACCACGGGTTTTGTATATCAACCCACCTAGAGTGACCAATTCTACTGCTGTATATTTGTGTGAGGCCCTCGGATACTCACCACTAGGGGGTACCCTAAGAGAATCTCCTGATGATATAACTCATAAAGATGATATTCTGGTACTGAAACTTGACTGTCCTATAAGCTTCTCTGACCGATATTTTCCATCGATTGAGACGGTCACAGGGGACGAAGCGAACTGGTACAGTCCAGTCATCTTGGCGTGTGAATACCAAACCTCCGACATTAGATTCACCTGGGAGAAGGCCAATTCCTCGGTCGGAAAGGCCAATATGATTCTAAGAGCACAGTATCATATTATCTACCTAAACGGTTCGGTTCTAGAAGTGTCTGGAGCAGTGGAGCTGAGTGACAAAACGGATAAAGACCTGTTGTGCCGAACAGCTGGCGCGTCTAAGTATAACGACTATTACATTACACAAGGTACTGCAGTGGTTGCGAGTGACTTCCAGTGTCTTTCAGATCCTGTTGAAAACATGACAAAAGATTGCACTTATCAAGTCAACTATAACTTTGCAGGCTTTGACCCCCTGAGTATGGAGATATAACTTACAGTTTTACTTAGACGGCACAAAACCGAAAAACATCTTCCTGGGCCGGATCTTCCTGTTGGTTATGTGGCGGTTAATATAAGGACAGATAATGGTCAGTACACCTATCCTGTACACGCTCACTCTATGAGTAGTAAATACTTTTATGAGGAGCTTGGATTTACTGCAGAACAGGAATTGGTATCACAGCGAGTTAGTTACTCATGGGTTGCAAGTTGGTGGTCAGCAAGTATAATTGTTAGCGACTTTAGCCGTAACTCAGACGGAACATTTGAGTTTGAAACGATGGGTTAACTAGTAGGTCTATTAGCTGATGACATGTACCTTAAATTACTTATAGACTTTATCGACAGCAGCACACTAAGGCTGGTGGGGAAAAACCGGAAAAGTTCGTTGTTCAAAGGCCTACTACTTATCAACTACAACCTGATATATGATCCCAAAGAAGAAATTACAGAACATCGGCAGGAGTTCAATGCAGACACTCTCGTCTGTGCTAAAAATATATCCGAAACTTTCTTGCTAGAAGTCTGTCAGCGGTTGAAATTCGATAACTCTGTGATGTCCACCACAGCTGGAGAATACGGCGTATCAAACACCGCTCTGGATCACTACGACTGGGGTATAGGGAGCGTTCACTACAAACGGACGGCCCATTTCGAAATAGGGAGTGGAGGGTGTACTGAAAAGGCCGATGCACTTGTGTTAGAATGCGGATTTGATAAGGAGCCTCAATCGTTTAAACTGCATATTATTAATGTCTATGATGTTGTTCCCGCAATAGATCCCCTTGACTGGAAAGCTCCTGCATATAGTGACCCGAGTAGCGGGTATGTGGTTGCCACCCTGAACTTCATAGACGACTCTTCCATGAGTGGCTTGGTATGTGCAGAATCGCTTACCAAAGAAATCCTGTTGGGCATATGTCATGAAATGGGTTTTCATACATTGATTAGCAACTTTTCCCGTTATACCGAATCGAATGCACTTGTTAATGATTTCTCATTTGATCCGTACTACAAAACCCTAACGGATAGCACAATGGGAGATTGTCCCGAGCGTAGAGTGGTGTGGTTGGAGTGTGGTTTTGATGTGTCGCTTTGTGAGGATATCGTCTTGAATGGCTACCTGGTCTCCAAATGCAGTCATCCAACCAAAACGGATGAACAAAACACTTTCAAGTGCCCGAACTCCACTCAAGTGTACAGGGTAACACCCGACAAATCAAGACCCTGTGATCTGAGCTTCTCCTCTTTGTGCCAGGATGACCATGCCTTTTATCAGGTTTGTGCATACAAACCAACAGAGTGTGTGGCTAATAACCTTGTAAAGCAAGAAGTCGTGTGCGGTGATTTTATCTGCCAGACTGAAGATGATGCGATTTCGAATAACACAGTCATCGTTAGCGGTTCCATTGTGAAGGGTTAAGAAGGCGATGCCACGGTAGACATCACCTGCACGAACAACTTTGATCCAAACATTCTGTGCGAGGAAGAGGAGGTGGTATCAGGATCATGCTATGCGGCCGGCACTATGGTGATATCTGATGAAGATCATCGATGTGATGGGGTGTGTTACTGTCCGTATTGTGATGATGAAATGGAATGTCCAGATTGGCAGGGTATCCGGGGGACCAGCATCAACTGCTCTCATCCGGTATCCGGTGGTAACAGGATCGTCCCCGTGAATTGGATTTGTGATGGAATTCGGGATTGCCTCAATGGGGAAGATGAGGAAGAATGCACTAGCGAAGACATTATTGGATATTGCAATGACACAATCATTTTAACAGCATCCAAAATGTGTGCTCCACAAAACGACAATTCGGAGAGGTATGCCCGTCTTACAACTTTTTCAATCACTATTCATGTGGGTATCGCTCCTATTCAGATACATCATATCTGGGAGCGTGTGAAACACCAGTAATGGTTAACGGTAATCTCTACCATGGCCTTAGCTCGGAGATGATTTGCTCAAATCGGATAACTGAACTTCGGAAAAACGGCGATTACAAATTGTGTGAAGATGACATTGATAAACAATGTACCACGACATCAACCGGGTGCACCATTCATAAGCATCAATTGTGCGATGGTAAGAGTGATTGTGAGGATGATGTCGATGAGACGAACGCCGTGTGTGACACGATGACCACCACTCTGTTATGTGCCAGAAGGTTTTCTAATGGGACATCTATCGGTAAAATACCAGTGGCGTGGCTGATGGACGGCGTTAGAGATTGTTTCAGTGGGGAAGGGTAGTATGGAAGTTAAGGTCGTGCGCACTTTTTGGCGCCAAATTGGCGCCAACTTGGCGCCACGTGGCGATATATTGGCGCCAAATGGCGCCAAAATTTGGCGACTGCGTCTGTGCCGCCAATTTGGCGCTAAATTGGCGCCAAGTTGGCGTTTATTTGGCGCCAAATGGCGCCACGTGGCGCCACGTGGCGATTGTAAATCGCCAAGTTGGCGTTTATTTGGCGGTACCGCCACGTGGCGATGCGCATTTGTCTGGAAAAACTGTGTACATCGCCAAGTGGCGCCAAATT
>AVPN01001129.1:15847-28131 GCA_000695325.1 Pleurobrachia bachei
TAATTCCGGCACCTACCCCCACTAATGCGAGGACGCTACACACTTTAGACACCTTATTTTCTTCTCTACTCATATTCTAAGAGAATTTATATTTTCGACCATATCACTGAAAATACAGGCAAAAGGGCGTGGCCCAAAAACCCAACTTAGCCATCGCGGATTTTCTGTGATTTTTTTTTGGTGATTCGAGGGACCCATAGGGACCAATTAGTGAAGGAATTAGCTTGTTACAAATTTTTCCCTAGTTCTAAGCTAATATCCCCTAATTAGAACTCCTATTTAATCAGTATGTATAAAACAGAATAGAAACAATCGAGGTCTTTTACTAACACATTCTGAATATAAGCAGTGAGGTTGACATGTCCATGCACAGAAGCAGGGCAATACAAGCCAGCGCATGTTAGATTTAACGAATGTGTTAGTAAAACACAAGGATTGTTTCTATCATGTTTGATAAATACTGATCCAGCAGGAATTCTCCCAACATAACAAATGTATCTCAGTGATGGGTGAGTCGATTTTGAGCGGCAAAAACGCAAAATGCTCAGAAAGCTAATCTCTACAACCTACAACAAACTTGTCCAATTCTGATCAGGTCCACTCTCACTTTAATCTATTGATTAGTTTTATGTGGCAATGTGGCAATGTGTGATACAGTAAAAAGAGGAAATACTTTTGCCTCTTGGTGCCCCTCTTGGTAATGAAATACCCCGCAAGCTGACGGAATGCGTGACTTCGTAATCAAAGATACTCAGAGTAACTGAACTTTTTTATTCTGACTATTTCTCTTTAGTTGTAACGGTTCAACTTTAAACTTATTCCCACTATATTTGGTCTTAATTTTACTCAATAGACTATTATAATCAGAGACATTTTCTCAGTATATTTCTCCTTGTCTATCAATTTGTCTCTCCTTGCTTGCTAACGATTTACGATAGAAGGGAGCCTACTATAAAGTATAGAGTATAGCAGCTGTGTCTTGTGTTAGTTAAAAAGGGAGTACAGTACATTCTGTTTCTAAAACTTCACCATCAGTTATACAAGCAGATGCTTTTGCTGGGTGCGTTGTTATGATAGTGTATTGTAACTGAAACTCATTTGTAAATATTGTAACTCTTGTAAATACATCTGCCTGCAGAATAATGATGATGCTCCTAATCTTGATACACCACCTGTTGGTGCTTGCCAGAGCCGGGTCCGGGGGATCTTACAGCTATACCGCTCAGGGGGAGTGGCCGTCTCTCTGTGGAATGGGACAGCAACAATCACCCATTGATATCAACTGGATCGACGATTCTAAGTAGGTTGAGTCATACTTACAGACGATTCTAAGTAGGTTACAAAGACTTCAAGTATTGTATTCAGCAGATAATGGCAAAGTCAACAATCAAAGGTGTTGATACTGGTCACATCCCCACGGTAATATTGACAATTACACTTGAAGTTTTGACATGCCGGGCGATATACCATCATGGTACTAACAGCCAAAACAATCTCTCAACCTCCCCCAGGTACTACAGAGTAGGATTCCCTGACCTGGGTGCCCATCTGGTCACCATGGATACGGCCGGTAAGGGCATCAAGTACAGTCTTGACAAGCCAGATGTAGTGAAGATGCCGGGAACATGGCCCGTGGGGGCGGATCAGGGCCTCCAACTCCTTCAAATGCACCTACACTGGGGGGACAGCAGGGAGAACGGAGCAGAACATCATCTCTTTTCAACTCAGTATCAGGTCTGTCTATCTGGCTGTCTGGCTGTCTGTCTGTCTGTCTGTCTGTCTGTCTGTCTCTCTCTCTCTCTCACTAGATTGGTGCTGTCTGTCTATCTGTCTGTCTCTCTAGATTGGTGCTGTCTGTCTGTCTGTCTGTCTGTCTGCCTGTCTGCCTGTCTGTCTCTCTCTCTCTCTCTCTAGATTGGTGCTGTCTGTCTATCTGTCTGTCTCTCTAGATTGGTGCTGTCTGTCTATCTGTCTGTCTCTCTAGATTGGTGCTGTCTGTCTATCTGTCTGTCTCTCTAGATTGGTGCTGTCTGTCTATCTGTCTGTCTCTCTAGATTGGTGCTGTCTGTCTATCTGTCTGTCTCTCTAGATTGGTGCTGTCTGTCTATCTGTCTGTCTCTCTAGATTGGTGCTGTCTGTCTATCTGTCTGTCTCTCTAGATTGGTGCTGTCTGTCTATCTGTCTGTCTCTCTAGATTGGTGCTGTCTGTCTATCTGTCTGTCTCTCTAGATTGGTGCTGTCTGTCTATCTGTCTGTCTCTCTAGATTGGTGCTGTCTGTCTATCTGTCTGTCTCTCTAGATTGGTGCTGTCTGTCTATCTGTCTGTCTCTCTAGATTGGTGCTGTCTGTCTATCTGTCTGTCTCTCTAGATTGGTGCTGTCTGTCTATCTGTCTGTCTCTCTAGATTGGTGCTGTCTGTCTATCTGTCTGTCTCTCTAGATTGGTGCTGTCTGTCTATCTGTCTGTCTCTCTAGATTGGTGCTGTCTGTCTATCTGTCTGTCTCTCTAGATTGGTGCTGTCTGTCTATCTGTCTGTCTCTCTAGATTGGTGCTGTCTGTCTATCTGTCTGTCTCTCTAGATTGGTGCTGTCTGTCTATCTGTCTGTCTCTCTAGATTGGTGCTGTCTGTCTATCTGTCTGTCTCTCTAGATTGGTGCTGTCTGTCTATCTGTCTGTCTCTCTAGATTGGTGCTGTCTGTCTATCTGTCTGTCTCTCTAGATTGGTGCTGTCTGTCTATCTGTCTGTCTCTCTAGATTGGTGCTGTCTGTCTATCTGTCTGTCTCTCTAGATTGGTGCTGTCTGTCTATCTGTCTGTCTCTCTAGATTGGTGCTGTCTGTCTATCTGTCTGTCTCTCTAGATTGGTGCTGTCTGTCTATCTGTCTGTCTCTCTAGATTGGTGCTGTCTGTCTATCTGTCTGTCTCTCTAGATTGGTGCTGTCTGTCTATCTGTCTGTCTCTCTAGATTGGTGCTGTCTGTCTATCTGTCTGTCTCTCTAGATTGGTGCTGTCTGTCTATCTGTCTGTCTCTCTAGATTGGTGCTGTCTGTCTATCTGTCTGTCTCTCTAGATTGGTGCTGTCTGTCTATCTGTCTGTCTCTCTAGATTGGTGCTGTCTGTCTATCTGTCTGTCTCTCTAGATTGGTGCTGTCTGTCTATCTGTCTGTCTCTCTAGATTGGTGCTGTCTGTCTATCTGTCTGTCTCTCTAGATTGGTGCTGTCTGTCTATCTGTCTGTCTCTCTAGATTGGTGCTGTCTGTCTATCTGTCTGTCTCTCTAGATTGGTGCTGTCTGTCTATCTGTCTGTCTCTCTAGATTGGTGCTGTCTGTCTATCTGTCTGTCTCTCTAGATTGGTGCTGTCTGTCTATCTGTCTGTCTCTCTAGATTGGTGCTGTCTGTCTATCTGTCTGTCTCTCTAGATTGGTGCTGTCTGTCTATCTGTCTGTCTCTCTAGATTGGTGCTGTCTGTCTATCTGTCTGTCTCTCTAGATTGGTGCTGTCTGTCTATCTGTCTGTCTCTCTAGATTGGTGCTGTCTGTCTATCTGTCTGTCTCTCTAGATTGGTGCTGTCTGTCTATCTGTCTGTCTCTCTAGATTGGTGCTGTCTGTCTATCTGTCTGTCTCTCTAGATTGGTGCTGTCTGTCTATCTGTCTGTCTCTCTAGATTGGTGCTGTCTGTCTATCTGTCTGTCTCTCTAGATTGGTGCTGTCTGTCTATCTGTCTGTCTCTCTAGATTGGTGCTGTCTGTCTATCTGTCTGTCTCTCTAGATTGGTGCTGTCTGTCTATCTGTCTGTCTCTCTAGATTGGTGCTGTCTGTCTATCTGTCTGTCTCTCTAGATTGGTGCTGTCTGTCTATCTGTCTGTCTCTCTAGATTGGTGCTGTCTGTCTATCTGTCTGTCTCTCTAGATTGGTGCTGTCTGTCTATCTGTCTGTCTCTCTAGATTGGTGCTGTCTGTCTGTCTGTCTGTCTGTCTGTGAATTTCTCATTGTTTCAATTTCTCCGTCTTGTAGGGAGAACTCCATCTGGTAACCCAGAATCTTGATCAAAACAATCCTGACAGCGATGACTACTATGCTGTTTTTGGGATCTTTCTAGAGGAAGTCGACCAGGTACATTATTTTATTTTATTTGGTCATGGTCCCTAGAGATCCCTTGTGGGTCAGGAGTTTTTGGCGCTCACACACATAACAGATGACACCCCATGATACTCCACTGTTTCACAGCAGGTGTATATGGAATGATTATAAAAATTATAGTTATATCTGAGTATGAATCACGATGACACCTCCCCTGCAGGTAGATAACCAGGTGGTGGAGACTGTGTTTGAGGATATGATCACTGGTAATGCCACCTCAATCGACCTCTCCCTTATCTACCCTACCAGGTAGGCGGACTCTATAAGTGCTAAATAAGTGCTAACGGACTCTATATCAAAACCCAAGAAGAGTATAGAATCTAACCCTAACCCTAACCTCATCTACCCCACCAGCACTAAAAGTGTTTTCACTTATGAGGGGTCTCTCACTACACCGGGGTGTGAGGAGCACGTCTTTTGGCAGGTTAGTGTGAAAAGGCTGTCTTTTGGCAGATGTTGTAAATTGTAGTCTGTCAGATATATTGTGTCTCATTGTTGTAGTAATATTCCTGCAATTCAAATCGCGTGAACTGACACCCGGTATCTGTTCCTACTCAACAACCACTTCCAGGTTCTAGAAGTCCCTGTAAAGATCTCCACGAGTTTGATGACCAAAATGCGTTCCCATGGTAACGCTACATTCCGTGAAGTCCAACAACTAAACGGCCGGCACATAACACACCGACAACTTGGACAGCTCTTCAACGATTTAGGGGACGAGGCAGAATGTGGTAGGAGGGTAAATGGTCTGGATCCAGTAGCAGATTTCTGTGTTTTGGAGTGTAAACACCACATGTACAAGTGTTACTATCCGGCACGTGTTTTAGATGGGGGTGCTGTTAGTATGGGGGCTGCATCTTGGGTGGTTATTGTTTTGATTCTCATATTTGGACTCAACTAACTGTATAACTGTATCCAGAAATATGTTTTGTTGCACTACGCAGGCTAAACACTAAACAAGGCCAGAAAATCAGACACTTATTATACTCAGCTTCATCGTGCTATTTTACCGAGAGCTTGTCTTTTATTGATTGGTTAACTATACTTTCAAAAAAAGCGTTTTAAGTTCCAGGGGGAGGGGATTTAATTAATGGTAAGTGTGTATTTCGGATGTATGGACAATGAACTAACGTACCCCCCAATTTCCCATACCTGTCTGTCTGTCTAGTGTCTGTCTGTTTTTTTTCATACCTGTTTCCCCATATTCCTCCACATTTGATCTCCCGTTGCCTGGTACATGTAAACCAGACTCTCTGCAAACTCAGGCCGCAGAGGGTAGGTCTCCATTCCTGGACTTAGCTGAAAAAGGGAGGAAGGAATGAAGTTGAGGTATTACAACTGACAGTACTGTCTGACGGCACCAGAGTCACGACTCCGTACGACAGTACACCAAATCTGCCCAAATGACAAACCTGCCTAAACCTGCCCAAGTCACTAACCTGCCCATTCAGCAAGCTAAACATCTCAGGAGTAAATCCGTAATGAGTAACAAGAGAGTAAAAGTTGGTTAAGGTCTTCTTGGCTGCGGCTATGTCGCCAATAAGGACTTGGAGACTCGGCCAAAACGCATCTAGAGTCGATACATTGGGAATAGTCGGCATACCTGAATGGGGAGTGCATGGGGATTTTAAAAAGTCGGATTTTTTGAAGTTGTCACCCCCTTCGGCCTTCTCGTGCGCTCGTTTTTTATTTTTTGTGTGTCACATCACATGTTTGGTGTGTGTCCTCACAAAATGCAGGAATATAAAGATTTACTCTCTACTCAAATTTCATCTGTCAGAGCATTGACCTGACCCAATTCTCGCTTCTCTCACCTGTTCTGCACGCGGAGCGCGCGAGAACTGTGGTCAGAGCATTGGCCTGACAGAGTTTCATCCAAATTAAATAAGCAATCGTGATGTGGCTGAATCTCCTCGTGTGTTCTTACTGCTATTCTGCTGAGAGTAGGGCTAGACCAATGCTCTGACAGTTTCGCTATCACTTTTTGTTTCATTTTTGTTTCGCTTTTGTTTCGCTTTCAGTTTTCACTTTTACTCAGCCAGGCCAATGCTCTGACGTTAGTTTTCTCTATTTGAAAAAATGATAATAGGTCCAGGCAAATACTCTGACAGTTTCACTTTCGCTTTGACCCTGTTCCAAGTAGTCTTGTGAACGTCTTGTGATTTTAGGGCCTATATAATGTTTCTACAGATAACGATTTTGCACCTTTGTACTTTTCACGTCCACAATACCTGTACATATTTTGTACTGAACACTCTGCGATTAGTTATTTCGGCTATTATTACAATTTATTAATTATGTACTGATCCGATTTTTGTTTATCTCTTTTAGGATCGTTACAATGGCAACATCGTGTTTTGGGTCGCACGGAAACAGGGTCCGAGAGCAAACCGCTTCAGGGGAGGTTACACTGCTTGTCAAGGAGGGAGATTCTCTTACCGTAGAGAGTGAGATTCTAGTGTCACAAAGTCCTGTATTCAACCAAATGATAGATTGGGATCATGAAATGGCGTTAGACCTGACAGAATTTGATAGGGAGGCGGTCTGGGCTGTTATGGAGGTGCTTCGTGGGGGGACAGTGCCACATGAGAAAAAGGGTCGACTTCGGGGAACCAAGACAGTACGTAGGCGAATAACAGCAGAAGATGTGCTAACGAAAGATAATTTCCACCAATTTAACAAGATTTGTATCTCATTTAAACTACAGCATCTCGTAAACCAATGTGTTCAATATTATGAGAAAATGTGCAAGACGTTGGATGATAATGTTGAAGCCTCACTAACAGACGCACAGTTTTTATTCGACCAAGCTGCGCATGTGATGAAAGAGGCATGGGGGAGCAGGGATCAATACATTTCACCACTCAAGTGGAAAATGGGCACCCTGCCAGCTCTTAGGAGGGCTTTACTTCACTCCTACATTGCACATCACGAGACCCACGAATGGGTAGCATCTGAATTAATAGCGATTCTGGTTGAGTACGGTCGATATCAAAATGATGATGTCGTTCATCTTTACACATGGTTTAGAGATCTCATCCAGGCACGTGACTGTCAGCCCCTGACTTTGGGTGAGAGGAGTCTACTCAGACACCAAACTCTAGCCGTGTGTTTTAGGCACAGCCAAGCTATATATGACCCTCTAATAAAGACGCTAGCAGAAAAAGCGATAGATGTCGATTTGAGGTTTGTCATGGTTCAAATTTCCAATGTCTCAATAAGGGGTCGTAAAACCTCTTCCAACTACAGTAACTCTCCCTCAAACTCTCGTCGGTAGAAAATAAAAGTGAGCGTTTTTAACTGTTGTTGTAGAAAAAGAAATGTTATGTATGATTTTGATTATGCATTATGAAATACGATATGCGTCTTTACTATATCCGGCTGGGTACTAAATCTAATTTACCTGAGAACATGTTGGCCCAGATGTACCAGAACTCGTGTTGGAGGTAGCGTACAACGGACCGATACAGCACCTTGAACTGTCGAACCAGCTCCAGCTACAGGGAAGGATAGAGGGGAGTTTATTGAGTATAGTTATTATATTATTCTCTCTTGTGTTTTAATTAAACTCTTGATCGGCCGATCAGGTTTGTTAAAATCACACAGTATGAGTACATTAGACGTAGGTCTTAGAGATGTGTCTACAGATGGTATGATAGCGGTTTACCGGTTACCATGGCAACCCGGCCCCATGGTTACCCCATGGTTACCCCACATGTTTACCATGTTAACTATACCTACGTCATCAAAATAGAGTCCAGCCTTTAGCAAATACTCGTAGTATGAATCCACATTCCCTCCAATACCAGCTTCCCTGTACACCCACTCGCCACTTGAAACGTCAATATGATTCCCTTGGGATATTGGTTTAACATTAAACTTTTATCACTAGTAAACATGGAAAAATCAATAGTAAACAGGCTCCAATACCCGCAATTAAAATAACCCCAAGTGGGGGGGGGGCGTTTTAGTTGACAAAACAGCAGCCGAACAGACAAACTCACGCGTGACTTTGTTTGTCTTTTTTGTCTACTACCTACCCATAAGATCAATGGTAGAACGGGCATTGTACAAGGACCGGAGGGCACGTCGGGCGGCATGCTCGTAAGATGGGTCACCCGTTAGTCGCGATAGTAGCCCGAACTCTAACAAATATCTGGGGGGAGGGGGAATTGTTACATGGGATCAGACACTAATACCCTTCATCCACCACCACTGTTATCAAAAAAAATAGCCGGAATCGAACTTTTATTGCAGGATAGTGTTAAGTAGTTACCATGGTTACCATGGTTACACATATGAAATTAACTACTCACGTTCCACAGCCAGCAACACCAGTAACGGTTGTTTCACCACGGGGAACACCATATCTCAGGTTGGTCGTACCATAGGGTAATCCTAGAGTGGGAGGTCAGTGGGAGATGGCAAAAATAATCCTAGATTGGGGAGTTGAGTACTCAACAAAGCATGGGGACATAGTTCTTGTCCTTGTAATAAAAGTAGAAAAACTACAAACCAGTAGGTGTAGCGAAGGCGGGTAGTAGTCTACTAGCTACATCAACAGCCATGTCCAGAAGTGGTCCAGTGCAGGGCCACCCCTCTGGTACATCCCCACCGGACCTTTGGAGGAGCAGGTGGGCAGAGATGAGGCCACCTACCACCCTGATATTAGTTTCAAATACACTTACCTGCAGGAAGAGGAGGGGATATTTTAAGGGACTAGAGAGGGACTAGGGAGGGAGCAGGTGGGTAGAGAGGAGGCCACCTACCACCCTGATATTAGTTTCAAATACACTTACCTGCAGGAGGAAGGGAGAGGGGATATTGAGGGGGTTGTGGGGATTGGGGGAGGGAGTGATAGAAGGAGGGAGTGAGATAAAGGGAAAAAGAGCGAAAATATAGACACCGGTAACTTCAAACCTACATTTTTATCAACGTTGAAGTCGCTATTAGCAAGAACACGCTGCACTGCATCTCTAAACTCATCATGTAACCCCATTATCACCATTGTGTCGAGGGAGTCAATAAGTGTCAGGGAGAAATTACCCCACGTAGACACACCAGTGCAACTGAAAGAGATATTATATATTATATAGGGAGGGGGTTACACTTAATGCAGCAATAATAATACTAATAGTTTCTAATCAGTTAAATGAGAGTCCTCCATCACCTTCTACCTCCACCTCTACTCCTTTTGACTCACCATGGGTTATCACTGCTACTTACCTAATGGGTCGGAGTTCATCGTAAGGGTATGCGTTGTCAAGGTAACCTCGGTACGCATGGAGAAACATCTCCCTCGCTTTATCTCTGTATTCCGCATTCTCAGCAGTATGAGGATTCCCGCCGCGGGATCTGTTGTTGTTCCCTGTTCCCGCTGATCTGACTGTGAGCCATAATTGGAGGGAAGAGAGAAGAAGGAGAGGTATCATTCCATGTTAGTAGATAGCTATCAAAATATGTTAGTTTAGGGGGGGGGGACGGACAGAATGATTCAAACCGTCCATCGTCCACCACCGTTACTCAACAATATCAGCCGGAGTTACATCAAATTAACTACTCACGTTCCACAGCCAGCAACACCAGTAACCGTTGTTTCACCACGGGGAACACCATATCTCAGGTTGGTCGTACCATAGGGTAGTCCTGGAGTGGTGAGTGGGGGTCATTAGTGAGGGGGAGTGGGATATGGTAAAATGATGATCCTAGCATGGGTTGTTGAGTACTCATCAAAGAAAGTAGAAATTACACTTTGTTGACTAAGGGTTCACTCTTCCCCTTACTCAACAAGAAACACTACATACCAGTAGGTGTAGCGAAGGCGGGAAGTAGTCTACTAGCCACATCAACAGCCATGTCTAGCAGTGGTCCAGAGCACGGCCACCCCTCAGGTACATCCCCACCAGATCTTTGGAGGAGTAGGTGGGCAGAGAGGAGACCACCTACAACCCTGATATTCGTCTCAAATACACTCACCTGTAGGAGGGGGGATATAATAAGGGACTATAATAGAGAGACTAGAAAGGGAGTAGGTGGGCAGAGAGGAGTCCACCTACAACCCTGATGTTCGTCTCAAATACACTCACCTGCGGGGGATGGAGAGGGACTAGAGAGGGGATGATGGGGATAGGGAGTGAGCGAAGGAGGGAGTGAGATAAAGGAAAAAAGAGAGAAATAGACTAAAACATAAAAGAAAGACTGTACTGGTGATTTTGAACCTAAAAGCGCACCGGTAACTTCAAACCTACATTTTTATCAACGTTGAAGTCGCTATTAGCAAGAACACGTTCCACTGCATCTCTAAACTCGTCATGTAGACCCATTATCACCATTGTGTCGAGTGAGTCAATGAGTGTCAGGGAGAAATTACCCCACGTAGACACGCCAGTGCAACTGAAAGGAGTAAAGGGAGTTGTTGAGCAACACAGTAAGTAAGGAAGAGGGAGGGGTTGCCATGGTTACTTCTCATGAGTTTGGCAAAAAAAACTTGATGAAACAAGTGTTATCATGCCACTCACCTAATTAGGTGAGTAATAATACTTAGGCCTAAGTATTATCACTAGTCACTACTCACCTAATAGGTCGGAGTTCATCGTAAGGGTATGCGTTGTCAAGGTATCCTCTGTACGCATGGAGAAACATCTCTCTCGCTTTATCTCTGTACTCTTCATTCTCAGCAGCGTGAACTGAGGGATTCCCGACACGGGATCTGACAGGCTTCCCTGTTCCCGCTCCGACTGTGAGCCATAATTGGAGGGAAGAGAGAAAAAGGAGAATAATCATTCCATGTCTGGAGATGTAGCTAGAAGAATATGTTAGTTTAGGAGGATTTTACATATTGGATCAGAACTTTTTGGAGTTGGAGGAATTGAGAACAAAAAGTTTATAATTTTGAAAACAATTTTGAAAACATACAAAGGTACAAAAATAATTAGTTTCAATTACAAAAATCCTTATCAAAACAAGACCAGCTCATTAAAAAACACTAAAATCGCCACATGTTATAAAACATCAATTTCCAAGCAAAGTACAGAATTGTTCTACTTTGCTATAACAAACCCCTATGAAAAACGTAATTAATAACCCATAAATTAGCCGTGTAAAGATTAAAAAACCTCTCTATCACCATGGTAACTAACAAGGATGGGTTGGAATTTGGCCAAATCCTCCATTCCCACGTGACTCACATTGGCCCAGTCAGACGTGCTCCACCTGAATGGGTCCTGTTGCTCCCAGGTAGGTCCTGCTGCTGCCCAGAACTCTAACTTCGAGAACAGTGCTATACATGAGGGAGGGGTGGTTGGCTATTGTATATTGTGGATTATGGCGTTCCAAAGTTCTTGTTCCCCTAACTAACCATAATTGAAACACCCGAAACAGTGTGAAGCGTTCTCTCAAAGAGGGAATTTTTCCTATTTCCCTACAACTCACCATGATTGGTTCCCTTATAATCAGTTGCACCGTGTAGCCGATGACCCAGGAAGGGTAACTCGGAAGTCCCATTTGCCGGGTTCAGGTCACTCCTTGCCGCTATGGAATTCTCAGCGGAGTAAGGCGGGGTACAGTTGCACGCGGAGAGAGGGTCATTTTTGTAGTCGTTGTACCTGTGAGATTTGTTATGTTCAAACCTTATTATTTTATTTTATAACGCGCGAACTGTAATCATAACCGGGCAATATGAGATAGGGGTAGCTGTAGAGAGGGGTAGCCGTAGTTACTAGTTAGAGAGGATTAGATTCAGGAGTGAGAACTGTCTGGCGCCGCCGACCCGATCTGAGCGCCCTTTTTTGACAATCAAATGGGGTATGGCGCCGCCATACAGAGTGAGAATGAGAAATTTGAGAGAGATACAGATAGAGCGTACAAGAAAGAGATATAAGTACCTCATGAGCTGGTATAGAGAATCCATGTCAACAACCCTACCCTGATCCCTCTTGAATATTAGGGCCCGAGGGGTAGATTCATATGCAAACATGGCACCGTACTTGTCAACATTTTCCTGGCATCCTAGGTATCATAGTATTGGTAACGAAATAACCCCTCATCGGTAACAAAATAACCCCTCCCTTGCCAGTGCACAAAGGTCGGGAGGGGCTATTCCTTCGGGCATCCACTGGGACAGGCGAAAAATGGAGGGGGTGGGG
>AVPN01001130.1:8849-19314 GCA_000695325.1 Pleurobrachia bachei
TCCCACTGTCTGTCCCATTGTCTGTCCCACTGTCTGTCCCACTGTCTGTCTCACTGTCTGTCACACTGTCTGCCCCACTGTCTGTCTATCACACTGTCTGTCACACTGTCTGTCTCACTGTCTGTCTCACTGTCTGTCCCACTGTCTGTCACACTGTCCCACTGTCTGTCCCACTGTCTGTCACACTGTCTGTCTCACTGTCTGTCACACTGTCTGCCCCACTGTCTGTCTATCACACTGTCTGTCACACTGTCTTTCTCACTGTGTGTCACACTGTCTGTCCCACTGTCTGTCCCACTGTCTGTCCCACTGTCTGTCTCACTGTCTGTCACACTGTATTTCTCACTGTGTGTCACACTGTCTGTCCCACTGACTGTCCCACTGACTGTCCCACTGTCTGTCACACTGTATGTCTCACTCTCTAACCCACTGACTGTCCCACTGTCTGTCACACTGTTTTTCTCACTGTCTGTCCCACTGTTTTTCTCACTGTCTGTCCCACTGTTTTTTTCACTGTCTGTCACACTGTCTGTCCCACTGTCTGTCACACTGTCTATCTCACTGTCTGTCTCACTGTCTGTCTTACTGTCTGTCTCACTGTCTGTCTCACTGTCAGGTGGGGCCGATTTGATCTAACCGGGTTATCGTGCCCGACAGCCCTCTCAGGAGCTCCTGTTCTAGTTCTACTTCTTCACTCGAGGGTTTGAATTTGGGTCTACTAGCAATCAACCTTTAATAAAATAAACGACCATATAGTACTAAATCAATAAATTTACAAGAAGGACCGGGAAATCTTGAAATACCAGGGTACCGATACAGTTGACCAATAACAGCCTAATCTCAGTCCACTCTCACGACCCACAGTCTCTCAGATTGATACCGATTCAACTTGTACTAGTCCGAATACAGATCTCTCCGCTCGAAAGTTCTCTCATCTATCAATCATGTACTCTGCATTGTAGCAACTATTCTCGTGACCGGGGAGGGAGTTTATGAAATATTTGAATTCCTCCTTTACATCCTTTAGCCGGTCTTCTGCTGCCACTCGGGCATGTGCCTCGGCCTCTAGTTTCAAGCGGACCCGTTCTGTTTCCTCTTTCTCACTCTGTACTGCAACTTTGTATCGAGATATCTGATAAAAGGAGGGGATTGAGAGAGCGAAAATCAAAGTTTAAAGGATCAATGGAATGCTTTTGGAGAAAGTTATTCAACAGGAAGTGAGAGTCTGATCTCTGTGCCCTGGATTTAAAAAACTAAACGTGATATTACCTCATTGTCGTGATCAATCTTCACAGCCGTGAGTCTCTCCATCGCCTCAGCTTCAGTTTTAGCTATCGCCTCCACCACTCTCTTTTCCATCTCAACCCTCAACTTTCCCTCCAACTCGGCCAATGCTTCCCGTTTCTCCTGATTCAATCTCTCCACCTCCGCCTCCCTCTCTCCCGTCATCTTCTCCTTAAGGTCAGCTAACTGTCCTTTGGCCGTCTCCTTCTCCTCCTTTCTGGCTACCACCACCGCTGTCTCCCGCTCACTGTCAGCTGCCTTGTTCACCTTCGCCAGCGTCTCCTCCAACCTCCTCTCTCCGTAATCCTTCTCGAACTTTACGGCGGTGTCCAACCTTCCCTGCCAGCTCTCACTGTTTGCTTGTAGAGCCTGTTGTTGGGCTAGATCACACCGTCCCTGGAGGTCTTCTAGACATTGCTCCTGGATTCTAGCACACTTTTTAGAGAGTTTCTCGAGGGCAATGGCCTTTGCACGCTCTCCCGAGAGCCTCATGTCCTCCACGGCCTCCTCGATAGCTCGCTGTCGTTCATGTTCCTCGTGGTCTAGAGTCTTGGTGAGGATCTCCGCTCCGAGATCTGAGGGGGAGGGGAACAGGGTTAGGGGTTATATTGAGTGGTCTAGGGTTTTGGTGAGGATCTCCGCTCCGAGGTCTGGGAGGGGAGGGGAAGAGGGTTATTGCGAGAGGGTTGATATTGGGTAGAAAGGGTGGTGAATGGGCACCTGGGGGATTGGGAAATGGTGAGGATCTCCGCTCCAAGATCTGAGAGGGGGATAAGGGTTTAATATTGGGTAGAAAGGCCAAGGGTGGTAAGTGGGTATCTGGGGGATTGGGAAATCTGTAGACTGAACTCTAAACCCTTGACCCATTGAATACCCAAACCTTTTAAATGAGTGAACGAGAATCTTACGCCCAATGAAAATGAATTCTTGGTCATCAAGAACAATGAATCGGTTTAAACCATCTTATGACACCAGCAGCCGCTCTAAGTCTTACTTAGGATGGAGTTATGGGTATAGGTCTGTGTGACTCCATAAGGATCAAATTCAGCCATATCACTCGATTCAATAGAGTCCTATACGACAAAACGCAAACGAAGCTCGGAGAGAAATGAGAGTGTACGTGTAGATATGACAAGCAGCTCAAAGAATCGTTAGATTTGCAGCTCTCTTGGGGTCAAGTTTACAAGTCCTCTCCTACTGAGATTTTCATAAGCACACACAGCTGGAGAAAACGGAGAGAGAAAAACTGAGATTCTCTTTGTGGCTGTGTGTGATATGCCTGTAAGTAGCGGTTTATTACAAACCTAGTCAAAGTGAAGTAACAACAAGGTTGCTATGGGGACTGAGACCTCCTTTCATGCGGCGACGCTAAAGGTTATCAGCTATATCACATATTACACTGTACAGTGTACACTTCCCTTTTCTCCTGAATAAATTCATTTATGACAACCGAATGAATGATTTAATTTAGAATTGAGTTAAATTAATAAAACAAAGGATCATCTCAAATTAATCTCAAATTCACGTTTCATTTGACCTTTGTGTCCCTAGAAACCTCTGAGAAAGAATCACACCCCTACTGTTTTGAACAAATAACGACTGCGCCCTGGGCCGGTCACTCCCTGAAGCTTTCAACAATTCAACATTTACATAGTTCTTATCCACCTGCCGGACACTAGTGGATCGTCGATTAGAAAACTCGACTACAGCAGTTGTTTTCCTCCCCACATAGTTCCTGAACTGCCTATTTCTAAAGAAGAGAAGAATCGGGTTCGCAGCGGAATTCAACGCGATACAGATAACATAGTTTAGTGTCCACATGTACCAATACTTGAACCGACTCCCCGGGTCCACCTCTAACTTATCCAACATGTATATCACCCATGCCACAAAGCAGGGCAGGTTAAACACAATGTAGAGCATTGTGAACAGGACTATCGTGATAGTTGCATGTGATTTCCCCTGCATGCTCCTCCCTCCCTTTCCCCGCCGCATAGTACCATTCTTTAGCCTCACCACGCTCCTAGACCCCTGAATCCCGGGCGTTTTGATCTGAGTTAACACCAATACAGACACGAGACAACTCAGGAATATGGGGATAATGGGCAGGGCAAGTTGAAGGACTCCAGTAGCAATATCATAGTAACTATACCACCCAGCAGACTCCCCCTCCCAGCAGTAGACGTCCCCTTTAGTATAAATAAAGTGGCTGAACCCCGATAGAAAGGGGATCACACTTCGTGCCACGATGTAGATATAGTAGAACGTTACGATATAATAGACAATCCGCTTGTTGATTCTCTGCATGGGCCAAACTAGGACTATAGTCCGGGGGATACTGAGGATGGCCACCAGAAACACAGAGATAAAGGGAATGACAGCCCATGCTAGACCCCAACCCTGACAGAAGAAATGACTGGAAAACAAAGATTTACTCCGACCTCGAACGAGGGAAACCCCGTTAGGAATGACAGTTAGTGTGGTTATTAGATCATTGAATGATATCAGACGGTATATCAGGGTGGGGAGGTCTAGTTTCTGGACCAGGAAGTGCTTCATGACAAACAGGTTACCGAGGACTCCAACAGCAGCCGTCAGGAAACAGATGATGCCTAGGATGATGTCGAGAGAGGGAAGGGGTGATGTTGGGAGGGGTGATGATGTGGTAATCAGGGGAGTTGTACTGTTCATCTTGTATCAACTTTCATCTACTGTAGAGGGGGATGGGGGTATCAAAAAAGTCAATAAAAGGCGTTTGATGAGCTACGCGACGTACACTCAAAAAGCAGTGGTAGAGGGTACTATAATTGACTCACAAACGATTCTATTAAAATGATACTGATAGCGTATGGCTGCTATAGCAACGAATTTTTTAATGCCTGGACTTGGAGTAGAAAGAAGATCCCCCTCTCATCTCAGTTAATTAAGCTTCTTCTGCTGCCACTCGGGCATGTGCCTCGGCCTCTAGTTTCAAGCGGACTCGTTCTGTTTCCTCTTTCTCACTCTGGACTGCAACTTTGTATCTGGATATCTGAAAACGAAGGGGATTGAGAGTGCGAAAACCGAGAGCTAAAGAGTCAAGGGGAGTGTTTGTGAAGCGAGATCAGAAAGAGAGAAAATCTGATCTCTGTGCCTTGGATTTAAAAAACTAAACATGATATTACCTCATTGTCGTGATCGATCTTCACAGCTGTGAGTCTCTCCATCGCCTCAGCTTCAGTCTTTGATATCGCCTCCACCACTCTCTTTTCCATCTCTACCCTCAACTTTCCCTCCAACTCTGCCAACGCTTCCCGTTTCTCCTGATTCAATCTCTCCACCTCCGCCTCCCTCTCTCCCGTCATCTTCTCCTCGAGATCAGCTAACTGACCCTTGGCCGTCTCCTTCTCTTCCTCTCTAGCTACCGCCACTGCTGTCTCCCTCTCACTGTCAGCTGCCTTGTTCACCTTCGCCAGCGTCTCCTCTAACCTCCTCTCTCCGTAATCCTTCTCGAACTTTACGGCGGTATCCAACTTGCCCTGCCACATCTCACTATTTGCTTGTAGAGCTTGTTGTTGTGCTAAATCACACCGTCCTTGGAGGTCCTCTAGACATTGTTCCTGGATCCTGGCACACTTCTTGGAGAGTTTCTCAAGGGCAATGGCCTTGGCTCGCTCTCCTGACAGCCGCATGTCCTCCACTGCTTCCTCGATAGCTCGCTGTCGTTCATGTTCCTCGTGGTCTAGGGTTTTGGTGAGGATCTCCGCTCCGAGATCTGAGGGGGAGGGGAACAGGGTTAGGGGTTATATTGAGTGGTCTAGGGTTTTGGTGAGGATCTCCGCTCCGAGGTCTGGGAGGGGAGGGGAAGAGGGTTATTGCGAGAGGGTTGATATTGGGTAGAAAGGGTGGTGAATGGGCACCTGGGGGATTGGGAAATGGTGAGGATCTCCGCTCCAAGATCTGAGAGGGGGATAAGGGTTTAATATTGGGTAGAAAGGCCAAGGGTGGTAAGTGGGTATCTGGGGGATTGGGAAATCTGTAGACTGAACTCTAAACCCTTGACCCATTGAATACCCAAACCTTTTAAATGAGTGAACGAGAATCTTACGCCCAATGAAAATGAATTCTTGGTCATCAAGAACAATGAATCGGTTTAAACCATCTTATGACACCAGCAGCCGCTCTAAGTCTTACTTAGGATGGAGTTATGGGTATAGGTCTGTGTGACTCCATAAGGATCAAATTCAGCCATATCACTCGATTCAATAGAGTCCTATACGACAAAACGCAAACGAAGCTCGGAGAGAAATGAGAGTGTACGTGTAGATATGACAAGCAGCTCAAAGAATCGTTAGATTTGCAGCTCTCTTGGGGTCAAGTTTACAAGTCCTCTCCTACTGAGATTTTCATAAGCACACACAGCTGGAGAAAACGGAGAGAGAAAAACTGAGATTCTCTTTGTGGCTGTGTGTGATATGCCTGTAAGTAGCGTTTTATTACAAACCTAGTCAAAGTGAAGTAACAACAAGGTTGCTATGGGGACTGAGACCTCCTTTCATGCGGCGACGCTAAAGGTTATCAGCTATATCACATATTACACTGTACAGACATGTGAAGGGAAAAGAGGACTTATTTAAGTAAATACTGTTGGCTTACTATGATTTAATTTAGAATTGAGTTAAATTAATAAAACAAAGGATCATCTCAAATTAATCTCAAATTCACGTTTCATTTGACCTTTGTGTCCCTAGAAACCTCTGAGAAAGAATCACACCCCTACTGTTTTGAACAAATAACGACTGCGCCCTGGGCCGGTCACTCCCTGAAGCTTTCAACAATTCAACATTTACATAGTTCTTATCCACCTGCCGGACACTAGTGGATCGTCGATTAGAAAACTCGACTACAGCAGTTGTTTTCCTCCCCACATAGTTCCTGAACTGCCTATTTCTAAAGAAGAGAAGAATCGGGTTCGCAGCGGAATTCAACGCGATACAGATAACATAGTTTAGTGTCCACATGTACCAATACTTGAACCGACTCCCCGGGTCCACCTCTAACTTATCCAACATGTATATCACCCATGCCACAAAGCAGGGCAGGTTAAACACAATGTAGAGCATTGTGAACAGGACTATCGTGATAGTTGCATGTGATTTCCCCTGCATGCTCCTCCCTCCCTTTCCCCGCCGCATAGTACCATTCTTTAGCCTCACCACGCTCCTAGACCCCTGAATCCCGGGCGTTTTGATCTGAGTTAACACCAATACAGACACGAGACAACTCAGGAATATGGGGATAATGGGCAGGGCAAGTTGAAGGACTCCAGTAGCAATATCATAGTAACTATACCACCCAGCAGACTCCCCCTCCCAGCAGTAGACGTCCCCTTTAGTATAAATAAAGTGGCTGAACCCCGATAGAAAGGGGATCACACTTCGTGCCACGATGTAGATATAGTAGAACGTTACGATATAATAGACAATCCGCTTGTTGATTCTCTGCATGGGCCAAACTAGGACTATAGTCCGGGTTATACTGAGGATGGCCACCAGAAACACAGAGATAAAGGGAATGACAGCCCATGCTAGACCCCAACCCTGACAGAAGAAATGACTGGAAAACAAAGATTTACTCCGACCTCGAACGAGGGAAACCCCGTTAGGAATGACAGTTAGTGTGGTTATTAGATCATTGAATGATATCAGACGGTATATCAGGGTGGGGAGGTCTAGTTTCTGGACCAGGAAGTGCTTCATGACAAACAGGTTACCGAGGACTCCAACAGCAGCCGTCAGGAAACAGATGATGCCTAGGATGATGTCGAGAGAGGGAAGGGGTGATGTTGGGAGGGGTGATGATGTGGTAATCAGGGGAGTTGTACTGTTCATCTTGTATCAACTTTCATCTACTGTAGAGGGGGATGGGGGTATCAAAAAAGTCAATAAAAGGCGTTTGATGAGCTACGCGACGTACACTCAAAAAGCAGTGGTAGAGGGTACTATAATTGACTCACAAACGATTCTATTAAAATGATACTGATAGCGTATGGCTGCTATAGCAACGAATTTTTTAATGCCTGGACTTGGAGTAGAAAGAAGATCCCCCTCTCATCTCAGTTAATTAAGCTAAAATTAAAAATTAGTACCACCTAGAAGAAACTCTCAAGGCCGTTAATACAAGTGATCAGAGACTGATCATTGGCCAAATGTAGCCTATTGTACTGAGACTTCAGGAATAGAGATCCTATAAGCTGATGTCTGCATACTCTAGCTCGGAATGAGAGAGCGACCGGAAATTCAGGATAATAATACAATTACAAAGATAGGGAGAGGCAATTGTTCGTTGTTCACTTTTTTTCTCAGGCCCCAACACAACAAGTGCTGCTGTCATCAGACTACTGGGGCCCGTTTGTTCTTTTACTACTCCAGCTACTACATTTCTACATTATCTCAATGTTTTCTCTCTCTCCCATCAGTTCAGATGTATTTTTCTCACTACACTAGATCTCCCTCTCTACAAGACTAAAGTGCACAACACACATATAATACAAGCTGCCCGTATAACAGGAAATCTGCTCTCACGTCTAGCTATTCTGCTATTTAGCCCTATCCCTGAATCTCTCCCTCTCTCGAATCTCGATCTCATCTGTGCACTTCCATCTCTGGATTCAATCTCTCTGGATCTTTCATTCGACATTCATCTACGCAGATCCATCTTTTAATATACTGACAATAATAAATTTAGCACAAAGTTGTGAGGAAGTGTTGCTGAATAATTACAAAGCGACATGTCTAATAAATAACAAATAGCTAGCAGATATGTTAGTTAATATTGTCTAAGAATTGCTGACATTATTCAAAACTGCAGCCAGTGCTACATGAGGCAATAGTAGCCATTAGGACATTATATTAGGACATTTTAATAGGACATCATATTCAATTGAGCTGTCTAATTTTAACTGCTCTTCCCTCATTACATGACATAATATGTATTGACAAAAGTATGAAAACTCTGGTTATTAAATTTAAGGATAATGACAAACAGGTTACCGAGGACTCCAACAGCAGCCGTCAGGAAACAGATGATGCCTAGGATGATGTCGAGAGAGGGAAGGGGTGATGTTGGGAGGGGTGATGATGTGGTAATCAGGGGAGTTGTACTGTTCATCTTGTATCAACTTTCATCTACTGTAGAGGGGGATGGGGGTATCAAAAAAGTCAATAAAAGGCGTTTGATGAGCTACGCGACGTACACTCAAAAAGCAGTGGTAGAGGGTACTATAATTGACTCACAAACGATTCTATTAAAATGATACTGATAGCGTATGGCTCGATATCGTTGCTTAAAAAATTACGGACCTGAACCTCATCTTTCTTCTAGTCATCCCCCTCTCATCTCAGTTAATTAAGCTAAAATTAAAAATTAGTACCACCTAGAAGAAACTCTCAAGGCCGTTAATACAAGTGATCAGAGACTGATCATTGGCCAAATGTAGCCTATTGTACTGAGACTTCAGGAATAGAGATCCTATAAGCTGATGTCTGCATACTCTAGCTCGGAATGAGAGAGCGACCGGAAATTCAGGATAATAATACAATTACAAAGATAGGGAGAGGCAATTGTTCGTTGTTCACTTTTTTTCTCAGGCCCCAACACAACAAGTGCTGCTGTCATCAGACTACTGGGGCCCGTTTGTTCTTTTACTACTCCAGCTACTATCTCAATGTTTTCTCTCTCTCCCATCAGTTCAGATGTATGTTTCTCACTACACTAGATCTCCCTCTCTACAAGACTAAAGTGCACAACACACATATAATACAAGCTGCCCGTATAACAGGAAATCTGCTCTCACGTCTAGCTATTCTGCTATTTAGCCCTATCCCTGAAAGAGAGGGAGAGAGCTTAGAGCTAGAGTAGACACGTGAAGGTAGAGACCTTTCAATCTCTCTGGATCTTTCATTCGACATTCATCTACGCAGATCCATCTTTTAATATACTGACAATAATAAATTTAGCACAAAGTTGTGAGGAAGTGTTGCTGAATAATTACAAAGCGACATGTCTAATAAATAACAAATAGCTAGCAGATATGTTAGTTAATATTGTCTAAGAATTGCTGACATTATTCAAAACTGCAGCCAGTGCTACATGAGGCAATAGTAGCCATTAGGACATTATATTAGGACATTTTAATAGGACATCATATTCAATTGAGCTGTCTAATTTTAACTGCTCTTCCCTCATTACATGACATAATATGTATTGACAAAAGTATGAAAACTCTGGTTATTAAATTTAAGGATAATAAATGAAGGATTATTGAGGCATACATGCGGTGAAAATTAACATCTGGGAATATTTAATTGACGGAAATGTTGGCATTTTCTATCCAACTGTGAACACATGCATAATAATCTCGGTAATTAGGAATGATTGGGAGTGTGTGTAATTAAATAAAATAATGACCAGATCGATCCCTGTCAGAGCATTGGCCTGTGTCAGCCAAATCTCAAGATTTGATTATACATAGGATTAACAGGCAGATACTGAATGGAACATAGAAGTAGTAGGAAACTATTAGAAATGAGAATTAAAGATTTGTTCATGATACACACTTCCACAGCTGCAGTATCACACGTGGTATTTGTGGAAGTGTGGCCACACCACGTACAATGATGACTTCCGGTATATCAGTTACTGCACGTACTCTTTAATTGATAGGTAATTATATCTGTCACATTACATCATTCTTGAGTGATCTACCGAACCATCACATGTCGCTGGTGGCTAGGACAATGAAGACCCCAGGAAATCACAATCGACATAAACACCTAGCCCCTAGGACTGTACCACAAATTCATATCGCCCAATGTCAAAATGAATAAGGTATATGAATTGGATAGTTTGTGGATACCATGATCGATTACGTTATATTAATATCACTGTCAGCCCAATAACCATTTCCCCGTATTTATCCCTGACCGGTCGAGGACCTCAATGTCATCAAGGTTCAAAACACTCTGCATGGAACTCTCTGTCCCCCACAGTTACAGTGCATAACTCACTTTACCAGTTACTACCTTGTCCAGGAGAGGTGCACTGCTCACTGCTCCGGGAAAACTCATTTTTATGGGAGATGAAGAGAGAGAGAGTGAGAGAGAGAGAAAAAGAGAGAGAGAGAGAGAGAGAGAGAGAGAGA
>AVPN01001131.1:17668-28226 GCA_000695325.1 Pleurobrachia bachei
GGGAGATATACCGAATCGTCATCCCCTAATAGAGTTTCGTTTCACGTATCGTCTCTATCATAGGCAGTAGAGACACCGAATCACCCTCCCCTAATTATAGTGATTCGTGTCATGTATCCAAATAAACCATAGGCGGAAGAGAAACCCAATTACTCTCCCATAACAGTGATTCGTGTCACGTACCCTACTAGACCATATAGGAGATAAAGACACCGAGATAGAGAGCTAGTGAGAGAGTGAAAAATCATAATCATGGACAAATATAGCCAAAGGAGTAATGGTATCAAGTGCCATGGTATCCTCTAATGAAAAGCGCTATCAATTGACAATGAGACCTCATCTTCTTCTTCTTGTACGAGGATGATACCGGTCGCGATACGTGATTCTTTGCGTCCTCGTACAAGAAGAAGAAGAAGAAGATGAGGTCTCATTGTCAATTGATAGCGCTTTTCATTAGAGGATACCATGGCACTTGATACCATTACTCCTTTGGCTATATTTGTCCATGATTATGATTTTTTACTCTCTCACTAGCTCTCTATCTCGGTGTCTTTATCTCCTATATGGTCTAGTAGGGTACGTGACACGAATCACTGTTATGGGAGAGTAATTGGGTTTCTCTTCCGCCTATGGTTTATTTGGATACATGACACGAATCACTATAATTAGGGGAGGGTGATTCGGTGTCTCTACTGCCTATGATAGAGACGATACGTGAAACGAAACTCTATTAGGGGATGACGATTCGGTATATCTCCCACTTTAGTCTAGTTGGATACGTGATCCATTGCAGCCTTTTTGTGCCGCCTTTTTGTGCAGCCTTTTTGTGCAGCCTTTTTGTACAGCCTTTTCATGCAGGGATAGGTTAGGATTAGGGGAAATGGATAACAAATATTTTTGGAGGAATGGGGAAGGAATAGGTGAATATTGTATTCCCTTTTTAGGGCACATAAAAGTAAAGAGCCTAGATTCAAAATGGATTGTTTATAACCCTAGCGGCTAGCTCGTTTGAACAAAGAAGTAACAATAAAAACCTAGATTCTTCCAGGATACTGATAAGACACCTATAATATTAGGGTGAATTATACTAAATTTGAACATGGAATTAACATTTATTTACATTTCTAGGGGTTTTGAAGCAGAGGTGAACCGCTCTCATACTCCGTGTCACTAGGGGTTTTTAGATCCTATTAATCTAGAAATATAATAATAATAGTACTGACCTCTCCAAAAACAACGTGTTTTCCATCCAGCCACTCGGTTTTCTCAGTACAGATAAAGAACTGACTTCCGTTTGTGTTCGGTCCTAGAGAGGAGAAGAAGGGATTATTTACATGATTTAGTACGAATCCTAAGCTTGATTAACTTAAGATAAGATATTGTTTATCGACCTCTTTAACAAATTTACAGAGTTCGTTAAATATTAAATAACAACAATACCTCTATCAACAAAACCATCTCTCTATTATCACCTACCTGAGTTGGCCATGGACATGATCCCAGGTCCGGTATGTTTTAGAACGAAGTTTTCATCTTGGAACTTCTTCCCAAAGATACTCTTCCCGCCAGTACCATTATGGTTGGTAAAGTCGCCACCCTGGCACATGAACCCTGGGATTACCCGATGGAACTTTGAGCCACGGAATCCAAACCTGAAACAATTTGGAAAAGTGTGATGCTTGGGGGAGATATTGATCTAGAATATAGACTGTTTTGCCTTCTAACAATGTCCTTTCTAAAGAACTATAGAACACATATATAGACCACATGGGGGCTTTGTATGTCATAAACAAGCAAGATAACAACTTATCTTTTCAGAACATACCCTTTCTCGTGAGTACAAAGCTGAAGGAAATTGGCACAGGTCATAGGTACGATGTCAGCTCGTAACTCAATAATAACTTTACCGACCTGCTTGTTCGCTATATTGATTGTCAAGTACACCTGAAGGGATGGAAATGTTTTTGGTACAGTGTGAGTTCATTAGTGAAATGTTTTTAGTACAGTTAGTGAAATGTTGTGAAGAGGTACTAGAGTAACAAAGGTACTAATATGGGGAATGAAAGTATCACAGACTCGATCTCGCTCACTTCACACCAATACCTGAGGTCTAGATTTATTAGCATTAGCTGACTCCGTTTTGTTACTATCCACTACCTCCTCCTCTGCTTCCTTGGGAACTTCTTCCTTCTGGTGTTCCTGTATCCACGTGTCCTGGCTCCAAACGGCCTTCATTGACCTGTGGAGGGGAGGAGGGAGGGGTCAGGGGGAGTAGATGGGGGATTGAGAGAGATCGCAGGGGCTAAGGAAAGGTGTTTAGTGGGATATCAGGGGACTGTGAGATGGATTAGGAGGCCGGAAGGTTAGTTGGGGCTAGGGAAAGGGGTTACTGGGCTTGGGCAATATGGTTAAAAAACCAAAAGGAGTTCTGATAAACACTAACTTGCTTCCACAGCACCCCATATTGAGTCAAACACAAGGAAAACGGACAACACACAGCAAATGCGAGAACTAAAATAAACGCTTTTTCCTCTGTGTGTCAGTGTGAAAGCAGACTCTCTGTATAAGGCTTCCTGTATATGACGGTACATGGCAGGGACAAAACTTAAACCGGAGGTGCCGAATTAAGACGGATATTATTATTAAATTCAGTAAATTCAATTGAAAATTAACCCAGTTCTGCGTCCCCTGTCCATCTCCCTTGTCTGGACCGGGTCCAATGACCTCATGACAATTGCCGCGTCCTGTGGCACAATTCTGACACTGCGTATACCATGTGGCGCCGTTTTCAAATGCTAACAATATGGGTCCAGCCGTGCGCGCGCACAGAAACACAGCATCAATCCATGCTGAGGGGGACCAAAACTCCCGCGCTCTGATCTCGGTACCTCGATATCCATGAACCTCAAACCTGTACAAACACATCAGCCATGTGAACATGCATTACAAAAAGTATTCCTTGACAGCTACTGCAACAATGAACTGGGGGACGGCCAATATCGGCCAGCACTGAACTGTAAAAAAAGAAAACATGATGAGTTGGAATTGTCAATCTTACCGTTCTGTCATTTTCATCGGTTTGGCAATGTTCACTCGGATCGTCCTTCCGAATATCTCGCTCTCATTCATATTGTCCATTGCTGCTGCCGCATCTTCTGCTGCTTCAAACTCAACAAACCTAAACACAACACCTGGGTAAACAACACACGTTTGGAGCAGTTTCTGATGATATATCGGAGGGCCAGATAATATTATATTCCGTATTAGAGTCCCGACACCCCAATAATACTTATAAAAAGGGTTTTGTAAAACAAAAAAAGATAACTCCCTTCTCCCCGCCACTTACCCGAATCCCCTGTGTGCGTTGGTGGCGTAGTCAATGGGTACATTAACATCCACAATATCACCAAACACAACGAATGCGGAGTGAAGGACCTTTTCGTTGCATTCCTCAGCCAGACCTCCAACATAGAGTAGTTTCTTGTTCGCTGCCATGGTATGCTATACAGAGATAGGGAGAGTGAAATGATGATAGAGGTTTAGGGTATGGAGTTAGGGGCTGAGATTGGTGTTAAGAATTAACCAAAGGGTTTGAAGATAGGGGTTGGAGAGGAGGGTTATAGAGACAGTGTTGGGAGGAGGGGCTAAGAAGAGGGGTGAGAATAGGGTTTAAGAATAGGGTGATAGAGACCAAGAAAATAGTCTCTCTTAGAGAGGAGGGGTTAAGCTGACTTCAGGGGATGGAGAATAGGGGATGGTGGGTGTTCTGAGAGGATGGCAATATGGAGGTAGATCGTAATTATTCAAACACGATGGATAAATTTATCAGAATAATAAACACTTGATAAAAATTCATGACTAAAACACTCACAAATACACATGTCACTGAACAGATAGAAACATGGAACCAAACAGAACACTTCCCTTGTTATAAACACATCTGCCAATATCACTAGATTCAGACCTCTTCTGTCACAATAGCGGCAGCTGAGGGAGCAAGGGGAGCACCAGCTGTAGGCTCGTCCTTTTTAACCAAAGTATCCTCCTTTCCAGAATCAGAACCCTCCTTTCCAGTTTTAGAATCAGAATCCAGCTTCACAGTTTCCGATTCAGAATCCACTTTTTCAGTTTTAGAATCAGAACCCACCTTTTCAGTTTCAACCACAACCCCAGTATCCTTCTCTCTAGTTTCCGATTCAGGAAGATCATCCTCTTCCTTGTCCACTTTCTTCATTGGTGAAGCTTCTTGGAGTTGTTTTTTAACCGGTGGCTCTGCTGTTCCCATCCCATTTTCAGATCGAGTTCGCTTCTTTTGTTTCCTCTTTTTCAGATTTATCTCCTCAGGATCATCGACAACTTCATCCGGTGCTCTTTCCTCATCCCTCTCACTCCCTTCCAGTTCCTCTTCCTTGACGTACCCTTCACTATCGGAAGATATTTCCACCCTGCATATTTCCCCAATCATAGTGGAGGTTGTGTAGGGCGAGAAATTCCTACACAAGTGAGTCTGATGAGTAGCTAACTCCGCCTGACTCCTGTACTTGCGTTGACAATATGAACACCTGTAGAAGACCCCATCGAATGACTCATCATAAGCACAGTGATCGACCTCATTGAAGTCCCAGGATTTGTTCATCAGGAGAAGATGGCCAGCCAGATTCTTGGCGAGGCAGAAACTTTCTCCACATGTTGTGCACATGTGGCATTCTATCGCATCCCCATGTTCATCTTCTTTTACAAGTTCCTCTGCCATATCGATTGCTGTCAGCATGCACCTTTCAATAAACTCCCACGCAGGGAGAAGGTCGATATGGAATTTAGCACAAGTGTTGAATTGATGCTCTTCAAGAGCGGCTTGGTCATGATACCAAGACATACAGTAACTACAATTGTATCCGATTGTCCCCTCTTTTCTTTGGTAAAAGTGAGTCGTGGAGTCAAAGTCGATGGATTGGTTGCAGATAAGGTAGTGCCGCTGCCGAAGAATCGGGTCTGAGCGGAGTTTTCGAGATTGGCCACATACTTGGCAAGTGTGCTTTTGGACTTTCAAACCGTGTGTGAATCTAAACTCTAGTCCTCGGAAATCTACAAACTGCATCATTTCGGTTTTCTTGACTTCTATGTAGATATTGAACTTGGGGCACTTCCTAACTTGGTGTTTTTCCAGAGCAGTTGGATTTGCTACTATGAAACCACAATAACTACACCGATACCTCGGAACATGCTCTATTGTATCTCTATTGTTTTTTCTAGTTTTTGTGATAAATTTGCCGACGTATTCATGGGTGTCCGAAGTGAAGTCAACGGAATACGTCATCATGGCCAGATGCATAAGTTCCGTAGAAAACTTTCCCAAATCAACTTCAAATCCGGTTGTCTTTCGGAAGCACAATTTGCAAGTCATGTTGAACTTTTGTTCTTCTGTCTTCAGCCTATTTCTCCGCAGAATCGACTTAGTCGGTAAATATGACTTAGGACCAGCTTTTTCTTCTTCGGATTCCTCATTTTCGGACTCCTCTTCATATTTCTCGATGACTCGGCTGCTCGAATACTCTTTTTTAATTGTTGTCATGTTTTGCCGCACCTCGGCCTCTTCCTCCTCCTCCTAAAGTCCGCAGGGGACTTTTATATCGCTATTTAAAATGTGGGGTAGTTAGAAAGGGAGAGTGCGAGTGGTTGTTAGAGGCCTGAGGGGGAGAGATTAGGGTAAAGATCAGAGATGTTAAAAGGAAAAGGGTTAGAGGGAGAGATGCTAGATGAAGAGTCTCCCGGAGAGGGGTTAGAGGGTACGGTAATTGCTAATCTGAAACTGCAACGAAGGAGAATAGACAGGAATCGGGAACTAACTACTAAGTTAGGTAGGAGAATATGGGAGCATGTAGGTAGGTTATCAAAACACAGTGGATACGTTTATCAGAATTAGTAATAATAAAATGTGGAAGTGGTTACACTGAATAAGCATTAAAATGTATCTCCCAAACACACACTCGCACAAACACACTTAAAAACGTATTGGGCGAACGAATATTATCTCCCATAATTGATTGTCCTATTTTGATAAATAATCTGTCAATAAATATCCTCCCGGCTAGATTTCCGCTTCCTCTATACCAATATTGTCAGTAACGGGAGCAAGGGGAGCACCAGTATCTTCCTCAACCACGGCTTCGGTAACCTCTTCCCCGAGTTCGAATTCAGGGAGATCACCATCCGCCTCCTCTTGTTCCTCAATCTTAGCAACTACAACTTTCTTTACAGGTGAAACTTCTTGATGATGTTTCTTAACCGGCGGCTCTCCTGCTTCCATCTCATTTTCAGATCGAGTTCGCTTCTTTTGGATCCTTTCCTTTGGTACAGGGCTCACAACTGCATCCTCTTCTTCGTAGTATCCTTCCTCATCTTCCTCAGTGTAATACTCTTCCTTGAACTTCTGTTCCTCACCACTATCATCACTGTAATACTCACTATCGTCTTCTTCGATGTACGCTGCTCCCTCACTGTCGCCCATCGAGCTGGTCTCATGCTCCCCCAAATCTTTGTCGATATCCTCAATAGTGGAGGTTTGGTAGGGCGAGAAATTCCTGCACAGATGAGTCTGATGTGTAGCCAACTCCGCCTGACTCTTGTACTTGCGTTGGCAGTATGAACACCTGTAGAAGGCTCCGTCGAATGACTCGTCGTAGGTTCTGTGTGTAACTTCATTGAAATCCCAGGATTTGTTCATCAACAAAAGATGACCAGCCAGAGTTTTGGCGAGGCCGAAACTTGCCCTGCACGTGGAGCACCTGTGGCTTTTGATCACATTTCCATTTTTATCCTCCTTCACATCTTCCTGCCCCTCACTCATGTCAATGGCGGTCATCATGACAGTCTGGATTAGTTCCCACGCCGGGAAGAGATCCACTTGGAAAGTATCGCACGTGTTGAATTGGTGCTCTTCAAGGGCATTACAATCGTGAAACCATTTCATGCAGTAACTACAAGTGTATCCCGATTGGCCCTCTTTCTTCATGTACATGTGAGTCCTGGAGTCGAAGTCGGTGGATTGGTTGCAGATAAGGTAGTGCCGCTGTCGAAGAATCGGGTCTGAGCGGAGTTTTCGAGTTTGGCCACACTGCTGGCAGGAGTAGTTTTGGATTTTTAAACCTTGCGTAAACCTAAAATTTAGGCCTCGGAAATCCACAAACTCGAATTTCTGAAGTTTCTGAACTTCCGCAAAGATGTTGGTATTCAAGCATTTCCTGAACTGATGGCGCTCCAGACTCGTTAGATTTGAGAGAATAGTGCCGCAATAACTACACTGATACCTTGATACCAGGGCCACTGACTCCTTTCCTGTATCCTTTAGCTTTTGCTTGGATGGTGGTATAATCTCGCCAACGTATTCGTGGGTGTCCGAAGTAAAGTCAACGGAGTACGTCATCATGGCCAGATGCATCAAATCCGTAGCAAACTTGCCCAAATCAACCTCAAGCCCGGGCGTCTTTCGGAAGCACAACTGGCAATTCATATTGAACTTCTCCACTTTGGTTTTCCTCCTATTTCTCCGCCGGGGTGCTTGCTTTTTGCTCTTTTTCTTAGCCCCAGCTTCCAACTCTTTCCACTCATCATCTTTAAAGGTCCTATCTTCAGGCCCACTCGAATTCTCACTGTCGCTCTCCAACAGCATGGTGGGTTGTTGTTTGCGTAACGCCCACACGTCCTCGATCGTCGCTGGCCACACTGGACTGAACTTCTTGCACAACATCTTCCGTTGGTGTTCCTCAAGACTCCATTTGGATCGTCTTGATTTCCCACAGTAGGAGCACCTAAACCGTCCGTTGGATAGGAGAACCCCCTGGGAAGGGTTGTGATACTCATCGAAATCAACAGAAAGTGCCATTGTTGCCTGGTGTCGGAGCCTCTTGGCGGGTGTATTGAGATACAGGCCACAGTGGTAACAATGCAGCTCCAACTTCTTCTGAGGACCCTGGACATCAAAGGAAGATTTCTGCCCACGGACAATGGGGCTCACCCTGCTCCTCCAGCACTCAGAAAAGTGGTGCTCCTCCAGCTTGTCTTCTGGGAGCATCTTTCCACAGTAGAGACAGGGTCCATCTATAACACATGTGTTGTGGTCAGAACCCCTGAAGCAAATCGAACTCTGCATCCAGTAAAGATGCCTGCCCAGCTCAAACAAACTAGGGAATTTCTTGTTGCAATGTCCACAAACTGCAGCGTCGGCTTGTTTTTTCAGGCACGCCGTCCTTTGATGCTGTTCCATTTGTGCTGGACCTTGGACACGCACCTCACACCCTGAGCACTGGTACTTCCCCTCCACTATTTGGCCGATATAGTTGTGCTTTTTCTCACAGAACTCGGGGGAGGACTGCATGATTACCATGTGCTTGTTCAGCTGGAGCTGACCCTTGAAAATCTTGGAGCACACCTTACAGCTGACTGTTTCAGTGATCGTGTTCTTGTAAAACTCGATCCTCCAGTTTTCTTTTCCCGCGTTACCCCGGATGTTCTCTAGATGGATCGTCACGGGTCCCTTTCCGGGAAGTTCATTTGGTGTGCTGGGCACGTACACATCACACCAGCCATACTGATGTTTCATCAGGTCCATGTCAGACTCACACGTTGCATAACAGTAGGAACACTTGAAGGTACCGTTAATTGACACGTGCCTTGCATTGAAATCGATGGACTCTGTCATTAGAATCTGGTGACGCTCCAGAAAGTCCATGGAGTTGAATTTTAGGAAACAGATGGCACACGTTGGCTTGTCTTTGTTGTCCTCAGAAGCAGGGGAGGTATCTACACCAGTTTGGTTTGGTTCTGTATCCGTTACTATTTCGATCATAACCGTCTTTTCTGCCTTCATATTGTCTTCACCTGTGTCTTCACTAGCTTTTACCATATCTTCCCCGGCATTTTCAGCAGTTTTCAGTTGGTTCTCCTTGTCCTCGATACCATCGGACTCTTTTTCACCCTCTTTCTCCGCTTCTACGATTTCCTTCTTCATAATCCCTGTGTCTACAACAATTGCCTCGACTAAGGTATGTTCTGTTGTAGCTCCTTCCACAGCGGGAACAGCGTTCTTGTCAGGGACTGGAACGGACAGACTAAAGTGCTCGCACTTCGATACTTGATGAGCCTCCAGGTCTTTCCGGAGTGGCCAGTTTCTGTTACAATAGGAACACTCAAAAGCCCCGAGATGCCCGACATAGACGTGCTTGGTGTTGAAATCGTCTGACTCCTTCATAAGGTCAAGATGGCGATAGAGAGCTTTGGAGTTGCTGGAGAACTTGACCTCACAAATGGTGCAATGGATTATATCTGACCCACGTTTACCCTTGTATGAATCCTTGGCACTCCTAATTGATGCGTAGAAGTCAGAAAACTGGATCTCAATTTTAGGGGCCTTAAGCCGTTTTGGTCCACCTTGGACTACAATAGCATTCATACCAGGACAGCGGGGTACTTGGTGTTGGTGGAGATCGATCGACCGCTCAAACCTCACTGCACAATAACTACACCGGAAATCCCCTGCCCAATTTTCACAGTAAGGAACATACATGTGTTTTTCATCCCAATCTCGTGATTCTCTCATCAAAGAGTGGTGGTCGTGAATACTCTCTGCGTCAACGCACGCTAGATCACAGGTTTGGCACAGGTAACTCTCGTACTGATCTTCCTCGGTAGTGTGAATCAGTGTCGGATCGTCCAAATTAACAACTTGGCATGATCGGAGTCTTTCTTCCTCCTTTTCTTGCTGTTTTGCTTCTGATTTCCTTCTTCCTTCTGATTTCCTTCCTCCTTTCTTTCTCTCTGGCTCTTTTTCATACATTTGCACGGGTGCACTGTCCTCCTCGTCTGTGTCACGTAATGTTGGAATGTAGTCCATATCCATATTATCCTCCTCGGACTCAGTGGCATCTTTGGCAGGACTCTTCAGACGCTTGCTCCTATTTCTAGTTGATCTCTTCAGCCCTCCAACATGAACAATTCCCACAGCACCATCTTTCTCCGTCAATGTGGTCTCGTCATGAACTTCAATCAGATGATCGGTTAGCCGGGGTCGGTCGCAGAAATCCAGTTCGCACGAGTTGCACTCGTACGGTGCACCCACGTACCGATGTTTGTTGTTATAACTGTCGGAGTTTTTAGTTAGCCAGATGTGTTTTTCCAGAGCGGAAGCGGATTTATACTTTTTCAGGCACACACCACAAAGGTAAGGAGTGGAAGGGATGGGCTTCAAATCGAGTTTCTCTGTCAGCAGAGGCTTACAAGAGTACATCTGATGTTGGGTGAGATCCCACTCTTCATTTCCAGTAGAAAAGGTGCAGTAACTACAGTTTATCGCTGTTCTACCTCTCTCTCTATACCCATGGGTATTATTATCGAAATCTTTCGACGTTTCGATCGTCAACAGATGCCGGCTGAATGCTTTATCGTTAGGAAAGTCTGCTAGACAATCCCAGCAGAAGGGTCGGTTAACATTAGCGAGGGTGTTGGTACCGTGATAGTACCAATCCAGTTTGGAGCTCCGTGCCTGTTCAGTCAACTTTTCCTT
>AVPN01001133.1:0-12828 GCA_000695325.1 Pleurobrachia bachei
TCGGGTGCCGCGCGACTTTTGCACGTGCATGATCTAAGCGCTCCTACTACCCCCTCGTTTGCCCTGTTATGTAGTTGGAATGCGCTGCAATCCCCTCATGCGCGCGACCCTCATGCGCGCGACCCCTGCAGCGTATGCCAAGCCCTGTAGCATATGCCAACCGACCAGTTTTTTTCAGAAAACATGATGTGATTTTTGTTTCTCTTTGCCTCACCGACCACCTGTGACCTGGTTGGAAAGCGCTGTATCCCCTCATGCCCCCGGACTTGCAGGCTGTAGGGTATGCCAAGCCACCATCTACCTCAGAAAGCTGTAACAAATCGGCAACAAATCAAAAAACATTATTTTACAAACTGTTTACAAAAAAGTTTTAAACAAACGTATTCAAATCAAATATTTAGCAGATAAAATTGTCAAAACAACAGCTCCTTCAGTGCAAACAGCCAGCTCATGTAGGCATCATCATTTGCAAAACCTAGCACCATCTTACCGCACTTTCCTGATTTCCCCTTATCCGCCTGGTCTAGTTTAAACAGGGTGACCTCAAGTCTAGTCTTGTCTCCTGTGGCAACTGAAAAGTTGCAAAGTGATGTTGTATTGCAACAACTTGGCGTCTTGATTGTGCTAAGGTGGAGGCTCTCCTTGAACAGATATGCCCTGGTCGGCTGATCGCACCAGGTGACTTCACCATACAAAACGAGAGAAGTGGGGTTACCACTGGGAGGTTGATCTTCCTCCGCTAGGTGGAGCAATCCGTTAATCCTGAGAAGGGTGTTTCGGCTGTGCAGGACCGCTTGACTGACTACCGGGACCTCGAACACCCGCCATGTTCCCTCTAGCATGTCTTCAAAGAAGAGTTTGTATTGGCAAAGTCGCTGCATGGGCTTGTTCCGGTAGGAGACAGCCGGCAGACGATCCCCCAGATCATCCTGAATCTTTTTGAAATAGTCTTCTGATAATATTGATTCCAATCTGGATTGCATTAGAATGAAGTCACCGTACACTTTCAATCTTGGGCTAAACTCTGAGAATAGCTGGGCAAGTTTAAGAACCGATGAGTGGTCTTCCATGAGCTTGGCACTGATTTCTAAAATCCCCTCGAGAGCCTCAAATGCGAAAATGAGACACGATCTCAAGGATCCATCGTGCGGTGTGTAATCTTGATCTTTTAGGGCAGCCCCTATCAGCCTATCCTTCAGGTGGTGAAGGGATGAGACATATCCAACTTCTGTTTCTTTGAACTCGCTCAGCACATGAGTCAGCCGGGATGATGCCTTGTCTCGGTTGTGGTGCCGACAAATCGCAGCCTCAACCAAAAGAACCTGAGAACGTTTTTCCTCCGCCTGCGAGACCATGTCTTCAACATTTCTCAGATAATCCGTAATGGTTGGGGTGAGGGGCCGAAATGATGGCCTTCGCTGGTCACTTCCCCTCCGTAATCCAATGTTGCTGTTAATCCTGGTCCTTGTATCCACGTTGCTACGAGTCAGCGCTGCAAAGCTCTTCAAAAGCTCCTCCAAGATTCGCTCAGATCCGTCACCGGCTTGAGACTTGTAAAATATTAATGCGGACACATCACAAATCTCTTGCACCTCAAAGGGTTCCGGTCTAAGTGATATACAGAGAATAATGATCTTTTCCAGGGATGCAAGAGTTTCAACCGAACCCTCTGCATCCTTAAATCGAGCCATGCTGTTGTCGAGTGACCGCCGGAATATCTCAACTTCATGGTTGATGAGAGAAGATAATTGCTGAGTAGCTGACACCAGGTCAGTTACAAGGCGAGTTATGCACGTTTCAACGCCCTGGACAGATCCAAGTAGTGATTCTGTGCCCATGGACTCACAGGTGCTCAAGTAGTGCTGAATTACCTGGCATGGGGCAAAGGTCAGCCTCCTCCGGATCTTGCTGTCCTTCCTCACCAAGTCCACGAGCCGGGATGTCCGGGATATATCATCGAGTGACAAGAGGGACTGAAACTCACGCACCCATGACAGGATGTCATACTGGGTGTTCAAGACAAACTCTAGCCCCACAACTTTCTCATTGCTTTTCACCAACTCAGAAAAGTCCTTCGCTATACGTGTTTCTAGAGCGGAAACTGCGACCTCCGCTGGTCCTCTCCTCTCAACCGGTAGGGCATCTCTCCGTTTTTCGATTTCCTGGAAGGAAATTTTAATAGCTTGGAGCATTTGGTAGGCCTCCTTTCTTCGTTCATCAGCTTCAGAGCTGTCTGGCGTAAGCTCTGTCATCTTTGTCTCCAGCTCAACCAGGCGATCTTCCAAAGATTTGCAATCTCGATTGAGTTCGTTCCAGTTCCATTGGAGCTCTAGTGACCGTTCCATGACCAATTCGAGTTCCGAATAGTTTAGATCCAATTCTGCGATTGCCCTCATAAGACTCTTAGTAGCCATGACAAGGACTCTATCACAGAGTAAATCGCTTGACAGGAGTTTCATTAGCTCTTCCCCTTTCATAACCAGAGATGTGTTAATAGGACGAATTGAGCACGCCTGTTCTAAGTATCGCTGTCGGGCAGTCTCCAGTGAGGGATGGCAGTTCTCTTCGTCAACTCGTGCAGCCTGAAATGAACGAGCATCTCTCATTTCTGCTCGGGTCTGAATTAGACAACTCTCATCACATTACAATTCTAAGATTAATTATTATTTCTTTACAATTAATCCTTCTTACCTCTTTTACAAAGCACTTCAGCATTACTGGCTGAGCCTGAAGATGTCTATAAAAATGTCGACATTCGTTCCAGAATCCCTCAAACTTTAGTCTCCTCTCGTACCATCTATCCATGCTGTTTGAGGGGATCTCCCCGCCCATCTGTGCTGGAACACACCGGGGCCCTCCCAAAACCTCCGCCAAGTTCTCGCACGTGCAGTGGTCAACTTCGGAGAATACCTGCTCATCTGGAAATGGGGGGGGGGTCTGATAAAATTATTACTAATAGAGGCCGCGGTCGGAGGTGACAAGTAGGTAACTGCCAGGAAAAATTCTCTGACAGGTAACAAAGAAGATCTCGGGTCTCAAAAAAATTCCCATGCTAAACTCCTTACCGATTGATAGCATTGAAAGGATGTCAGATGATTTTCTCACTGTAGGCGGAACCTCCTTCTCCCACACGACCAAGAGTTTCAGATTGTAGTGTCTGTAAGCTCGGAACAGTTCAACAAGTTGTGCGTGTATTCCACCGCACCAGCTGGAATCCACCATTTCACACAAAACAACCCTTGAAATATTGGGAAATATTATTTATTATTTCACACAATATGACAGAAGCCTGTGAGTATAATAATTAACTTATAGGGATTGTCAGGGGAGAAAATGCAAACTGTCTGCCATTGGGGATAAACATTCTAGATAATACCTGAGATCTTGAAGACACTCCAACCCAAAGGCAGCACCATGCTCGAAAAAGTTTCCCACCACCGCATCCATAACATAATGAACAGCTAGTTCATCGTCAGGTAAAACTGGGTTGTACAGAAACAGGAGATCGAATCCGCCACTATCAAACACACCTGGAGGGTAGAAATGTTTTTAAGTTCTAGGGTAGACTAAGACACTTGACGCCGGCCTCATTTGACAGTGCGCTCAAATGGGGTCGCGGCGCCAGACAGGGTAGACACGGGTAGTTGACTGTGCTACAAATAAAGGCTGCCGGCACATCCCATTGTCTGAGGTAGTATGGGATTGGAAAATCTAGATACTCTTCAAAGTTCAACCCTATGAAAGTTATGAACAATACAAGCAAGACCTCGCAATGACCAACCTGGATAGATAATGTTTCCTGTCAGTATTAGGTTGGACAACTCCACTCCATGCTCCTCGTGAAACAAGTTCGGTAGCACCGGTTCAGCTATAAAATGTGCAATTTTGTCATCATGATGGGAAATGCGTTACTTTTTCGCACAGCAATTCAAGCACTTTGAATTAGGATGGATGAGCGTGATGCGTGGAGAAAACTTGTTCAAGGCGTTCGGGAATTCCACCCGCCTTAAGTCAACTCAAGTCACAACAAGCTCTTACCTAAGATATCATAGTTCATAACATTCACTTCATCGATGACACTCCATGATCTAGACAAATCTGCTTTGCTCGCTGAAGTTCCGCTCACTGACGTTTCCCCGCTTACAGTCCGCTTTATCATTCTTAGTAAAGAATTCTTTTTCGGCATGATGGTGTGTGCAGCAATACAAATACACAACAGCGAGATCTTTATAGGGCAGTGAAGTAAGGCAGGGAAGAGTGAGGAGGACTGGAGATATTATATAGGATGCATATAACAATCTCACTTTGTAATATGACGCGTTATAACCTGGGCTACAGTGCTGCTCAAGGTCAGAGTTTTGATTTTCGGGAAAGTGCTCTTTTTATTTCAGGACGAAAAAACAACCCAGGACTCCATCTAACTTAGATTCTAAGCACAGTGCACACTGTTCTGGCGCCGCCAGACAGACACACACGCAATGGAACCTACCTTTTAACGGCCTCAGAAAAACTCATATCCACTCGATCAAGTTTCTTGCATGGAATATTTCAATAGATATTGACAAACAAAAGACGAAATGTTTCCCCATGTTTACGTTTTACACTTGAAATGTATGACGAATGAAAACAAGCGGATTGTACCAAATACCAAGGATAATTACAACCTACAACCAGCGGTGTGCAATGTATCAGTGACCAACACGTACAATAAAAACAAAGTATAAAACTAAAAATATGATTTCTGTATGACCCACACCGATCACCGTTGCTCCAGGCCACCCTCTCTCTCACATAACATCACCTGAATCAGACTTGTTGAGTAATGGGTGGGTCTGCCCCTTACTCAACAAAATCAGGCCATTTACATTTAGTCCATCAAGTGGTACGATCTTGCCTTGTTCGACCCTCCTTCCCCGCGCCCCGGAAAAGGAGCAACCCCAACAACATGAACCAATAATATAACTGTTCCCTAGTCTCTTCATGGTGCAGAAGTAGGAGAAGAACTGAGACTGACTCCGGCAGCAGCCTTAGCTTCGCTGTAATTGTGAATGATCGTTGAGGCCCCAATTATCGAACAGCCAATGGCAAGGAACAGTACCTGAAACAATTGGGAAGCTAATTACTTGTTGGATTTGTTTCAAATGAAAGGCATTGGAAATATATCTACGTCTAGGTACTCATGACAATAGTTCAAACCACACTCTATGAGGGTGCGGTGGACATTGAAATGGTCTACCGAACCCTCACAAAGAGCGGTGTGAACCACACAACTCCTCCAGACGCAGCAATCACAAACAAACAAACACAACAAACCACACAACTTATCATACCTTAAGGACTAAGTCTTTGTTATTCCTCATTTCGTCAAAAATCATTTCAGCAAAGGTGATGTAAAGGAAGAAACCGGTGCTTAGCCCTTGAATTATCCCTGTAATGATGATACTTCATGAATTCTCGCCTTTGAAATGGTGTTAGTTTGGCCAAATTTGGTACCTTTGTAGTTGACAAAATGTGGATCAACCATGCAGCCGAATTACTTTTACCTGAAACGAGAGCAACAGTAACAGCATCAAGGGATGCCATTCCTTCTAGAATACCAATGGCTACGGCGATTCCTATCGGTGTACCGATACAAAACACACTCATGTGTATAACAACGCCTCTACGGGAAAACGGGGGTTAACAAGAATTCGCTGTCTGCAGAAGGAGTTTATACATGTCTCATTCACAATTTGAATTCAGGGATTTGGACACTTGACATACTTGATTTGTTGTTCGGCTTCAATTAATCGAGCCCCTACAGCAAATGCGACCACACATTTATGTATAAGAATGGCTCCTGCTAACTGCATAAAAACACTCGACCTTGCCTCCACACCTATGGCCAGACCTTCAAATATGGAGTGGATGAGGAGTGCGAATATCAGTACTCCAACTCCTTTCCTTATCTGAGGAATTTTAATTTTACCATTAGTCAATTTTATCAAACGTGATCAAAAGTCAATGATAATAATAAACACTGTGAAGGAAACCCCACAATCCACATTGACTTGTTACTCAACAAACACTGACACTAAACTAACCTGTTCTGAATCAGTTGGGCTCTTCGGTGGTTTAACATTTACATTACCATTAGTTTTGATACCATCATCATCTTCATCATCTGTCGGACAGGCCTGAACACATCCCTTTTGAGAATTAGAGCTTGATGCAGTTTCATGTTTTCTGTGGTTCAAGCATTAGATTCTATGATATAAGAATATTGTAAAGCTGTTTGCGATCTTAACAATTTGCTAGCTATAATCTGTCAGCGCATTGGCCTGACAGGCTACAATACCTCGTGATGATGAGAATGACCATGACCGTGCGTGACTGCTTCCACCAATAGAATTAGAATAAACCCAATACACTCCAAAATCTCTGCCAGTGGCAAGGCCTTTAAGAATTCGTTATCTGTACTTCTTTTCCATATATTGAGCTCCATTGCCACCTAAAAGGGTGAGATCAGTATTGTTTCATGTACGCCCAAAATCTTGTTCAGACTCGGTTGCGCATGCACATGATACGAGTCAAAACTCTGTCTGGTGGTGCCAACCCAATAGCAGTGCACTGCCATCAAAACGTCAGACTCACCTCTGGTACGAGGTGCATGAAGCACGTCCCAAAGAATACACCACCTCCAAAACAGCTGGCTATACTGGTGAACCGAGCCGTGTTCTTCATCTTCTTGAACCGAATTGGAAGGAGTCCAAACAGGAACGGCACAACGAACATAATCGCCATTCCACCACATTTCACCCAGATTGAATGTTTGCTGGTCTCCGAGAGATCATCCTCATCGGTATTAGTGTTGTTGAATATCATACTAGACAGGAATGAAATATCATTAAGATTATAAATTCTTTATAATCTGTTAGAGATGAACTAAAAAACTTTAGAACTGATCCTGTACGATGATAAACGTCAATAACCGGAAAATGAGTAAGGCAGAGAGAAGGATAGAGAACATAAGGTTAATTTCAAGTGTCACGTCAAGAATGAAATATAATCAAGGTGAACGTCAATCAACGAAACAATTTGTTTGGTGTTTTCGATCTAAGATGGTGGAGAGAGAAACAGAAGATTAATTTCAAGTTGTTTAACAAGATTTTTAAACAATGTATCACGTACAAACTATGTTTTACACATGCATTGTACTCATGTACGTGGTGAGTTAGTAAAACAAGCAAGAACGTTGCTGCACAACGTCAACAAATTACAATGAAGGAGCAGCTATACCACTCACTAACCATGACCAAAAATCCGTGGCCCACCCTGTACAAGTGGTTGTGTACTGTACCATGAGAAGGAACAACTATGATCATACACAAGAGTGTGACGTGTGTGATTTTCTTATGTGTTATAATAAATAGTCCCATGAGCCATGGGGCCCACACAAGGAAGAAAGCATAATAATTAGTCAATTGTGTGTACGTGTGGGTCGTGGGGTTTCATTCTACACTATTTGAACTTACTACTTGTGCAACGTGTTAAACCACATAGAATCTTGGTATGGAGAGAAGATGGTGAAAAGTACTGATGAAATTATTTCAACAAAAAAGTAAAATATAGTTCCCTCCACAGCTAAAGATGACTGACCAGAATTTTGACAGCTTATCAAGGCCTGTTTATATGGTGAAGCTTTACGTAAACACGCAGTACAATCAAGACTAATGACAAACGACAGCAGCTAATACAAAGGTTGCTAGTTGTACAGGAAATAGTGTTGGGTGTACAAACAGAACATATCTTCATGTCTCAAGATTCCCTTCCAATTCAATAGGATCAACTTGTTAGCGGGGTCAACAGCTTTCAGATGTATAGTACGCTATTTGCTTGCCTTGATTACTTGATTGTTACAACCTGAAGTCTCTAGTCCAAATGGCATTTATACGGCGTGCGGTAGTTGTGAATCAATTTGATCTAAGAAAAACATAATGGTCTGCTGGAAAA
Organism: Pleurobrachia bachei; assembly: GCA_000695325.1. NCBI lineage: Eukaryota > Metazoa > Ctenophora > Tentaculata > Cydippida > Pleurobrachiidae > Pleurobrachia > Pleurobrachia bachei. Next base: position 7,993 of record AVPN01001133.1, read on the forward strand.
ATAAATTTTATAGGCCGATCCAAGTCAAATATAACTTCTTTGCATATCGATAAAGCTTTTAATAAAGGGCAGAGTTTACAATATGTTATATTAGCATGTCGGGTACCTACCACAGAAAGCCTAACAATGGATATGTTATTACTGGTGTCACATAGAGAACTATAGTTAGAAGAATAAAGGCGACCCCACTAACATAACAACCCGTACACATGGGGAGCTGTCATTTGTGAGAGATAGGTGTGGGAGAGAGAGAGGGAGAGAAAGAGAGTGAGTGAGACAGATGCGAAGAGAGACAGGGCGATAGACAGTGAGAGAGTAAGACAGAGGGAAAGAGAGGCCGAGGGAGACAGAGGGAGAAATTACGTGATGTAGACAGATAGATTAATTGAGAGACTGAGATCAGAGAAAGACATCTAGGGGCCTTATAAACACAGCTATGAGGGAAATAGTAAATAGAAGGAAACTACCAATAACATGTTGGAACTGGAGCCTAGTTGAATTAAAGGAGGCAGCTGGATTAGAATAAACATGAGGGTCCCATGGGCACACAGCCAGAATCGCCCCGCCACACTAGCTAGCAAATTAAGACAAATTTAAAAGCTCCTTTTACTAGTATAATATTCATTTATGTCCGCGGTTAGTAGTTTGAATCGAGTTACAAAAGTGAGAAGTGAGAGATTGGACAGAATAAGCTTTCGTCATTCACATGAGTATCATACCGCAGTAGATTTTCATGAAATCTCATTTGCCTGAATGAATTAAGGAACATACAGCCTCACCTGAGGAGATCCAGGGAGAGAGAAGGGCCTCCTATCTCCCTGGATCTCCCTCGAAATTCTATTCTGTGGCAGTTGTAACCGCGATACACACACCCAGACACACTGATACGTGTGATTGTGTGTGTATTTGAATGTCTTTCGTCAAATAATAAAAAGAAATAGAGCTTATGAAAATACACAACCAGCTCAAGTTCTAATATATCAATTCTCTATCTAGATGGCATTGCCAGCTGTTTCACGAAGGATCTCTCAATTCAGTTACGCTTTTGATTCTATGACATAAGCTGGCATATGGTGAATTGAATCAACAAAAAGCCGTTAAGACAGCGGTTTAATATCAGACAAGACTATTTTCTGCTGTCAAGCGACAGTGATTTTGGTTCTGCTCGGGCACGCGGTCAAACAAGTAACAAATTGGCTGTCTAGACTTTGTTTCAAATGTAATTGTAAAGGGAGGGTTAGAACATAACAAGTAACAAACCCTGGGAAACAACAACGAGCTGCTGGTTTGAGTAAGTGGTCCTAGTTCCCACGCTAGATAAAATATTCGTAATTCAAATAATTCTGTTTTGTGGAGATAAACCCAAGTTGTAATTAAGGAGATAAGGTCTGCCCATTTTTAGATCATACATAAGTTGAGAGAGACAGAAATAATACACTCACAAATTCCCCGAACACAACTTGTAGGTTCTCTAAATTGTATGTAAAGGCCATTAAATGTACAACTACAACTCTCTCTGAAGCTGCTACTCAGTAAAATCTATTGAAAGGATACTGACATGTTGTGTACACTTTATAGATTCTTGAAGTCTGCGTCATATGTATAGCTAGGTACGTGACAGATGTTTAACATGTAAAAGGATGGCTCATGCTAAGATATGCAATAATTCAATAAGGCTGTTGTCGTAGAAAGGGTCAATAATGTTGAATAAATATTGAGTATTTCTTACATATACCCTTAATTAATTTGACATCTAAAATTAATGAATATGTAGCTGTATGGGGTATGTAATATCAGCTGAATGACCCAGACGAATCATTCGTATCAAGATGGCAAAATGAGCATAATTTGTGCGTCAGAGTGTATGATGTGTAACCGTTTATATGAGAACGAACGTCTGATGCGAGAGAACTAGGGCAGCGAAAATTATGGAAAACGGGAGATAATAAGCAGAGCTTTGTGGAAAACGGGAGATGAAATAGTTCACATAAAGTGATCGGGAACGATCGACAAAGCAAACTAGGAAGTGGGAACTTGGGAGACATTGTCGAGAATATTATAATGATCTCTATCGGATCACATTATATTCTTCTGTCGCAAAATTGCTTCTATTCAGTCGGTGATCATTGAGACTCATTGTCGGCGTCGTTGTAGCGTAATATTATGTTTTTCGAACTGCATGTCATTAAGTAAAAACAACCTCTGTTGGCGACAAATGGATTAGCATGGATTATATAGGAAATCCCTCTATTAGGAACTCGTGTCTCGTATACAGCAAAAAAGATGGTAGAACATAACAAGCAAAAATGAAACAAGCAAAGTTAAACGTTATAACGTGCAAGAAAGGATCTTTTAAATGTGCCTTTCAAGAGCTAGGGAAGGTATTGTTCCACTATGAAGCTTTGTAAAGATCCATTTTGGACATTGACAAGGGTTCCTGCGAAGTGCGGACGGAGGTATCTGCCAGTATTATACCTCATTGAGTATGCGGCATACTCAATGAGGCATACCGACATACCATTTTAAAACTCTTACGCAATGAAAATAATGCTGGGAAATTGCAATATTATTGCCGCATAAAACTAGCATGCAGCAGAGCAGAGAGAGGAAGGGATGTGTATATACTCTGTATAATGATTGGTATCGAAGACACCTCACACTCTGCCGGGCGACCTTCGCGCGCGCTGGCAAGGGGTTACTTCGTTACCAAGTATAATGAGGGGTTATAGGGGAGTCTCTCCTCAATGTTTCCTCAATCCCCTGGAGAGAGGGAGGAAGACAAAAGGAAGAGGGAGAAAAAGGTAAACATTGCACGCATATGAAGAAACCGATTAAAAACACTGACTAACTAAATATCGAGGAATAATTCTTTTCCTCGCATGCATCCAATACAGAGTTTGTTTGTAGTAAGGTCATTAGTTAATAGTTTGATGAAATTGAAATGTCCACAGAATTCAATTCTTGTGTCTCACTTTCCGGTTCCCGCCCTTATTCATTATGGGAATTCCCTGTTGAGTAATGGTTGGGACAGAATGTGGCTTACAGATGTCACAAAGCTCTGTATGGCGACAATGACCGACGTCAGACGGCCGATAATTAGATTACGTCAGGCGCGATGACGCGCGTGTTGACAAAGTACTGTCCTGAACGCGCACCGTGGGAAATTAGGGCCCCAGGGTGCCTGAACAGTGGACACAGAACCGGAAGTTGGTACCACTTGCCGGTATAGAGGAACACTTTCGATCGGGCACCGATGCCGGGAGTTCTTGTAGGATCTAATCTGATCGCCCAAATTAACCGTATTCCAGAACCAAGATTGCTGAGAGATGTATGTACACTGTACCGAGAAAGACTGACAGGTATGAGGTAGTCTTTCAGCAACCTGTTTTGTTTGGCAAAATAAAATTGTCAAGTTTTGTAGAAACGTTAATACTAGCGTTACAATAATATGGGGGGTAATTAATATACGAACAGAGTGTATTTCTGCAAATGTCAACACTAGTCACATACATATTACGTGCATCCTATGTGTAATATACGGAATAATAAAAGGTCCAAAATTCGTCAAATAAATCCATCATGTTGCTTTTATCAAACACAAGATGCTTCCTTTTTTATCTCTCACGTTTTCAATTTTCTTCATCTTCATCGACAAATTAATCGGCGTGTTGAAAACAACAAGACCTCTATCTGATATTCTTCTGATAATATTCACACACAAACAAAATGTTCAGTTCAAGCCGCTATTATTCTTCAGAACGGTTGTGTAATTATTGGGGGCAAGAACAAAAAGTGAAAACTTATTAACAAGAACCGACCGATTCAGGAAATACTGGTCCCTGATTGGCTGATAACCAGTCCAACGTGACCTAAATAGAGAGTTCTGATTGGTTCCTGGTTATTAACCGCTGATCTCAGCTCTGGACTGAAGAGCTGAAATATTGCACACAAACATTATACAAAGAATAATGTGCTTGATTTACAACGTCTCTCTATATTTCTCTCTGTATCAGAGATGCTCAAACAAGAGATGATTTGGGTAGGATGGGGGTAAGAGCAGCAGGAGTTCTCTCTCCTGACGGTCCAGCCTCAGGAACAACATCTTCTTCAATAACGAGCCGTTTCACATTCTCACCATCTTGTCGGAGAAGAAGGGTAGGGGATGTAGGGTGCATTGGTGTAACGGCATTCAGTGGTACCTTCTTCTTGGGTTGAGGGGTTATAAACTCAACGGGAGGACTGGGAGGTGTTGGTTGGGATGGGGTGGTAGGGGTAACATCTCCATCTTCCTCAACTGCAGTTACACCTCGCAGTATCTCCAAACTAGTCGGTCTCTTCTTCGCAGCTTCAGCAGCCCGAGATTTCTCCATGGCCTTCCGGGCATTAGTAATAGCATCCATCCACTGTTTTTTAGTGCCACTCTGGACAGATAGTTGGTGACCGGTGGAGTCGTGGTCGCTCACTCTCATAAAGTTCTTTGAGACTTCCCCGCCAGTCGTGCTGAAGGTCCTCTTGAAGCTTCCTCCAACTCGGACCTCTGGGAGGTCTTCAACACAGATGTCAGATACGGGAATGGGCTGTCTGTATACCTGCAAGGGAGGAAGGAGGGTTAGTAGGGACTGGGGATTCAACATTAAAATCGTGATATGATAATCTTCGCTGAGAATTGCTGCCTCGATAGATATGTTAGGTATCTTTGGCGTAGTTGCTTGTTGTTTTTGTCAAAATGGGCCACTGCCTGAGGGTCAATTATTGATAATCCTTAGTGTAGTACAGCATGTAAACAAGTGAGAGAGACAGAGAGAGAGAGAGAGAGAGAGAGAGAGAGAGAGAGAG
>AVPN01001134.1:0-15692 GCA_000695325.1 Pleurobrachia bachei
TGGGTACTGCGTCTATAGTGCAAAGCCCGCAAATCGCAAATTGCCGCTGTTTGCATGACTTTAATTGGGAGGATGAAACCTCTACACGTTTTAATGATATCACAATGTACTGTTAGGGGCCTCGTGAAGTGTAATAGATTAAAGTTCATACGAAGAGAGATGAACATTAAATACGTCATTTCTGCATTGCACCTCTGCAGTCATGTTGTCACTATAATGTAACAAAATATAAATATAATGCCTGATGCAGATGATTGATTACCAAAGTGTACTGTACCATGTTATCAAGTCAACATAAAATGCTAGAATCGAATGGCGAGGAAATGACGAGGAAATGAAAGTCGAAACTACTACAAACAATTGCTGTCTAGAAATTGTTGAACAATGCTTTGTGCAGAAGTTGAACTAGAAGTTCCATGGAGCTATAAATATTGTAAAGAACATTGTTGTTGTTCGAACAATACGCTGCGTTATACACACACACAAAGAAGCTTCTAGCTGGTTTCAGCTGAGGCACATACACCAATGCAGCTGTAGATAAAAGAGGACTGTTATCATATCGAGTTTCCATGTAGTTCTATATTTACCAAAGTAATGAAGTTTGAACAAAAAAAAGTTCTATAGGACTATTATACATGCTAATTCACAAGTTTACAAAAGATATCTTTGTTAATTGGACCCTCCGGACGAAGTTATACGGTTGAAGTTATGTCGGCCATAACTGGATTGAAACTTTTTTCTTTTTAGTAACTTTCATGAATAATTTTAAGATTTTAAAACTTTTTTAAGGGCCCTCGAGTAGGGGATTTGTTTGGTGATTACTGCAATCTACAATTTTCTACTTTATATATGCCATACGTGGTAAGATAAAACATTTCAAGTTTAAGTAAACTTACCAATTTTATCACACCGTGGTACATCACTTGACCACGATCCGTCCTCCTGACAAGTTAACGCAGCATTTCCCACAGGGTTAAGGTTGGCAGCACATTGGATGGTGGCAGTTGTTCCTGTTGGTGAGGCAGTCCAGTTTGCTTGTGTTGATCCCTCAACAGTAAATGCAGGGCATTTCACTTCTGAAGGGGAATAGTAATTGGTGTAATTTCATTGACTTTTCAGACAACATAGGTGGCACACTTAATATAAATTATAGTAGGGTATTATAGACGGGCTATTTGAAATGGCGGCTAATTTGAAACACCCAGCTGTTATAGGTGCACTAGGTTTTTATTTGTAGATACCAGTACTGGCTTGGTATGAGTTCTGACTAGCGACCACTGGTGTCTAAAGGTACAAATCTGCCGTGACCTGAACCTGAGGTTCAGTAACGACTGTTTTATACTAAACCCTGCTATGCAGCATGTACCACGTTCCCTTACCTGCTCTGTAGAAGTCAGATGTCGTGTCCACATGTGTAAATCTGATCTCCTCTACATCACGACCCCACCTGGAATTGCCAGGTTATGCCTACAGTTATTTTTCATAAAATAAAATAATACGGTTTGACCATAACAGAGCAACTTACAAAAAGAACTCGGGTACTTATCGCCACCGCCATGTGTATTTTGTCAGCAGCGCGGGTATTTTAACCCTAACGTATTTTGATACAAAGTACTCGAGTACAACTGTGGTAAACATACCCGAGTTTTTTGTAAGTTGGACCATAACAAACCTGGAAACACATTGGCTCTCTGAACTATCTGCGAACAGGAAGTTCACCACCTCAACACCATTGCATATGATGATGAAGGCGGTATCTGTTTTGGTGATAGTCCAGATCTTATCCACCTCTACCGGGGGTTGCACTGGTAGGTCTGTCCAGCTGTTGGTGCAGTAGCCTATCGCATACTGCATTGGCGAGGAGAAACTCACTTTGACATTACTGATAGTACTATAGTCACAAACTCTCAACCTGATCTCACACCCCGCTCTACAGCCGTCCAGTCTGAAACACAATAAATATACTAACCACTAAAAGCCCCCATAAGAATTTCAAATATTTTCTGGACTGCAAAGCATGAAGTGTTTATTAAATCAAATACTTATTTAATATATGATGTTATTATATCTGAAAAACCCCAACTTCAAGTGTAGGGTGCGGTTGTGACACTCGTTTACACTAAGAACCTTACCGTCGGAGTGGACACACGATCTAACCACCCCTGTGCTCTCCCTAGACAGGGATTTCCTAACGGAGATCCCGGACAGGGGGAGTTACAAGGAGGTGGAAAGTGAGTTTACCACTGTCATATACACGGATGGATCTAAAATAAACGACAATGCGGGAGCTGGACTCACCATCTGGAAAGATGGAGAAGAAACAACCCAAAAGTCATTTAACCTAGGCCCGCACATATCAGTGCCAGCCTCAGAAATGTTTGCCATACAACAAGCAACACAAACCCTGCTGGACAGTGGAACTGCAAATGAGCGGGTCCTAATAAACTGCGACAGCCAGGGTACCATAAAAAGCCTAGACACCACCACGTCCAGGTCAAAAACCACACTGAAAACAATATCAAACCTCAACACCCTATCAATTTGGAACAACGTCACAGTAAGATGGATCCCAGCCCACCAAGGGCATCACGGGAACGAACTTGCTGACGCTCTGGCCAAAAAGGGTGCTCAAAATACTTCAGAAGAAACCCTAATCCCAATCCCCAAAGCTGCAGCATACGCAGCCCTAAGGAACAAGATTAAAACCGGTAACAGGAAAATATCAAACCACATGGATATGATATGGGCTGACCGATTTGGGAAATCTCTGAAAAACATGACTAGAAGTAATCTAAGAGCTGCCACGCACCTTCTCACGGGACATGGCAATCTAAACTACCATATGAAAAAACTGAAAAAAGTCAAAACCACAACCTGCAACCTATGTGGGATGGAGGACGAAACTGTCAAACACGTACTCACAGAATGCCCACTACTGTGGAAACTTCGACAAGAAGTATTCGATAAAATGTGCGTGACTTTGGACGACATAAGACACCACCTGCCCTTCCAAAAAACCGTCACGTGTTACCGAAGGGCGGAGAAACTACTACACCCCGAGGACCCTCACCCGTCCTCTAGGTAGAAAACACCACGACTCCAAGAAGTACACCCCAGGAAGCGAGAATTTCAGGTCGGGGTACCTCAAGGCTGGGGAACGTAACCATTGTGCTACATCCCTTCATCTCAGCCCCTCACGAAGAAGAAGAAAGAAGAAGATATGACGAAAAACGCGAAAAATCAAAAAGCGCGGTCTGGACTTGCTAGCCCAAGCGATGGGATAAGGCAGCGCTTTTCAAGGTCTGGACAGTTTTAAAAAAATGCGAGATTTCAACAAAAACACACACACACAGCAATCCGACACCGGGGTCTCAGATAATAAACGCACACCACGATCGGTCACAGAGTGAACCTACAAAGTGGTACAACACCGAAGTGTCGAGAGTACCCTCGTATCCATCATGGAACCCGGTATTGTCGGATTGCTGTTTCATATAAATACTGAAATAAAATCATAAAAACCACAACATAAGTTCATAACAGGTTCAGATCCACGTTACTGATTGGGGTGTGGTGTACCTTCACCCTGGTTCCACGTAATGAGATAAGGCAAACCCTCAGGATGGCAAACCGAATCCGGAGCCTCAGGTAGTCTATTGCTTCCCGGTAAGTGTTGCCATGTTCCTTCACTATCTTGCCTGCCACAGCTCTAAGGATCCTGTTGCTCTCCGGGGCTAAACCTCCAGAAGTGCTGACCACAAATGGAGAGAACATTCCCTTTTCGACTTCTATAACCCGTTTTCCGTAAGCCCTCTTCTTCTGAGCTTCTTGCACTTTGTAGAGGCTTTTTAATGCCTTCCCACGATATGATGGGGCTCCTGGATGGAAAATACGTACATCGATGTATGATTTTTGGAGCTTACCCCATAGTCCAAGACAGAAGACATCCATACGGGAAATCGTCTCCAACAATGGTGCGCGCCGCGGCGGGGAATGCGAGGAACTAATTCTAAAACGGCGCTTTCCATAAAAATGAAATTTTCGCGAAATTTCGTCGATAATGGTCGTCTTTTTAATGAAGTTTTTGGCAAAGTTCCTTCATAATAGAATTATGTATTGAGTCGAGAACATCGATCTCGGAGCTTCGTCCATACAATGCAACTAGAACTGTGGAGATATTTAAAATAAAATAGGCGGGGGGGGGGACTGTATGGTACAGGTAATCATTTCCGTAATGGCGGCGCCCACCGCTCAGTCTCACCAGATGTGTTTTTACACATCTCGTCATCTCACTCTTTCGGCGGATCAAGGTAATGCCTTGAATAATAATATTAATAATTTTGCTGAGGGAAATATTTTTCCCAAATGGTAACGGAATTGAACCTAGCCTACTAGAGGCCGGAAATCGGAATTGAATCTGCTGGAAGTGGATATTGTTCTCACCAAAGAATGGTAAGGGGTAAAATTACATTAGCGGACGTGGTGTAGACGTAGTTCGGACGTACTCCAGACGTATTCCAGACGTAATGGTTTGGGACGTAATTAAATCGGTTATGCTGCATTCTCGGAACGTGTTCGGTGAACAATCGCGCGCCACAGGCTCGCTCACCAGACCTCGAACCCTTGGCGTGAGTGCTTACAACAGTGAAGTTACATGCGATATACTACATGGCGCGCATGTAATTGCACTGTTGTAAGCACTCACGCCAAGGGTTCGAGGTCTGGTGAGCGAGCCTGTGGCGCGCGATTGTTCACCGAACACGTTCCGAGAATGCAGCATAACCGATTTAATTACGTCCCAAACCATTACGTCTGGAATACGTCTGGAGTACGTCCGAACTACGTCTACACCACGTCCGCTAATGTAATTTTACCCCTTACCATTCTTTGGTGAGAACAATATCCACTTCCAGCAGATTCAATTCCGATTTCCGGCCTCTAGTAGGCTAGGTTCAATTCCGTTACCATTTGGGAAAAATATTTCCCTCAGCAAAATTATTAATATTATTATTCAAGGCATTACCTTGATCCGCCGAAAGAGTGAGATGACGAGATGTGTAAAAACACATCTGGTGAGCGTGGGGTGTATACACTTTTCCAAAATCGTGCGCATGACACAAAAACGACAGTGGTAGACTCTAAAATCCTGCTTTGTCGGAGGTGATGCAGCCGTTTCTACATCTTTGAAGATAGGACCCCCAAATTTTGCACAGATCTTATTTAATGTGTGTATACTTGTCCTGACGCGGGAATTTGAAATCAGACGTCCCGTTCTTGAGATAATTTTTTCCAGGTCAAAAACCACACTGAAAACAATATCAAACCTCAACACCCTATCAATTTGGAACAACGTCACAGTAAGATGGATCCCAGCCCACCAAGGGCATCACGGGAACGAACTTGCTGACGCTCTGGCCAAAAAGGGTGCTCAAAATACTTCAGAAGAAACCCTAATCCCAATCCCCAAAGCTGCAGCATACGCAGCCCTAAGGAACAAGATTAAAACCGGTAACAGGAAAATATCAAACCACATGGATATGATATGGGCTGACCGATTTGGGAAATCTCTGAAAAACATGACTAGAAGTAATCTAAGAGCTGCCACGCACCTTCTCACGGGACATGGCAATCTAAACTACCATATGAAAAAACTGAAAAAAGTCAAAACCACAACCTGCAACCTATGTGGGATGGAGGACGAAACTGTCAAACACGTACTCACAGAATGCCCACTACTGTGGAAACTTCGACAAGAAGTATTCGATAAAATGTGCGTGACTTTGGACGACATAAGACACCACCTGCCCTTCCAAAAAACCGTCACGTTTTACCGGAGGGCGGAGAAACTACTACACCCGGAGGACCCTCACCCGTCCTCTAGGTAGAAAACACCTCGACTCCAGTACACACACCCCAGGAATCTAGAATTTCTGGTCGGGGTACCTCAAGGCTGGGGAACGTAACCATTGTGCTACATCCCTTCATCTCAGCCCCTCACGGGGCTGAGACAGCCTCTACGAAGAAGAAGAAGAAGAAGACTGAATGTCAGCCAATCAGAACTCGTTATTTAGGTCACGTGACTGGTTATTAGCCAATCAAGGACCAGTATTTCCTAACCAAAGTTCTACCCACCAGACACTACACTCGCAACGAGCTGGGTACATGTGGTCTAGGGGACTAAAGAGAGTTGTGATAAGCGGATGTTCCGATACTGATAATTGTGATATCTCCGAAGATAACATCTTACCCATGTATGATCACGTGTGCAGTATTGATGAGGTGCTGACTGTACATTGTTCCGGTAAGAGGTTTGTTTTTTTGGGATCATCCCCGTGCTAACATTTGTCACTCCCTGTTACACACCATGTATCCTGGCCATGTATGTGCCACGGTTTCACAGATGTAATTTTCACAGGTAAGAGGTATACTGTCAAGGAGTTTGCGATACTAGCAAACCCAACTGGAGAACGTGGAGATTGGACCCGTGATTTTAGCAAATATGCAACTAACGCTGGCAGTCTGGTGGTTTACCTACACGATGTCCGGACCGATAAAACTATGACTAGTCTGGTTAAAACACCCTCCTTTACTAGCACCTACTTCTCATATGCTGTCTCTGCCATATGCAAGTCGCAAGGTTACCATCGAGGGGGTACCAGCAACAAACACGCTGCAGTTACCTACAAGGATCGTCTCAGTGTTGGGTTTATGGAAGAAAATAATATTGGTACGATGGTTCATACGATGAGTTGCACTTCTCGGAGGATTAGGGAGCCGTTGAAGGATTGTGAGTTTGGTATTATTGAGGGGGAATTTGATCCAGAGCAGAGTGTCGTAGTAGAGTGCATTGATTAGAAGAAGTAGAACTGTGAAGAATTGTAAAGAACTAAAAACTTCCATATATCAAAGTGTTGTGGTGAAGTGTTGTGTTGGAGTTTGGAACTTTGGTAAGATTTCAAATTTTATAAAAACCATCATAATCTGAGTTCATGTCCATTATAAGCTTATCTTTACTTTTATTTCTGCTACTACAACATTACTATTATTACAACTAATCAATTTTCGTGATGATATGTTTACAAACCTGTTGCACATTATAGGGGTGATAAGGTGACAGAACCAATCTGGCCATGTTGATAGGAAACCACTCTTGTTACTTATATTTGGGATCGGAATCTGAAACATTATTTTATTGAAAAGATAATGAAAGTTTTACAGAGAAATTTATATTGTACACACAGTCTTTGTACTTCAGTATTAGAGCTTTTTGTTTGTACATCGCGTTTCTGGAGAAAACTCAATTTTATTCCACACAAACTATACACACTACTGACTAAACTACACAACAAAAACATGTTATAGATTGGCTGTGCACTGGTGTAGGTGTAAAACTACAAATGGCTCGGCTCATGTACGGCGAGAGAAATTTTCAGTATAAGTACCTGATAAGAATAATTTCCATTACCTGATAAAAGTGAGCCTTGATGGGAATGAAGGGGAGAAGTCCAATCAACAACAGGAATCCGTAAATCCCACATTCAAACATCGAACAAAACGTCAACCTGGAGAGATATGAAAACATTATTTCTGACTTTCCGAGCTTCATTGTCGGTGTAAAGATTTTCATCATTTTCGAGTATCAAAACTCCATGTAAATTTTATGATCATCACGTATTTACATTTTAGGGTTGTAAGCTCGGCAGCTCTCCGTTCTCTGGTGACTGAAAGCACCCCATATTGTAAGGTGTTCCCGATGGTACTTCTCAGTTAGTCTGGATACTTCCTTCAGCATGGGCGATCCTCCAAACTTAACATCAATCTGCATCGGCACCTAGGGGAGTAATGAATTTAGGGAGAATTGAAGCCATACTACTTTTGAAGATATTGATTAATCTGCCAGATCGCTTTATCCTGGTTCTAATGAGCAAAAAACAGTGAGTGAAATTGAGAGAAATTCAGATATAATAGGGCCAGCTAAAGAGTCTGAGATTAGAATCATTTCACGTTACCTCCGGGAACTCCCGATAAAGATCCTCTAACAGCAACAAGGGCTCCTGTCTCTCCGTCCTCAGAAAATCACCAGGTTCACACGCTACCTCTATTTCCTTTAGTAGGGGAGGGAGTTTAGATCCCCTATTATCTTATAACACTATTATCTTATAACTATAACTATAACTATTATAGTGCAAGAGTGTAGGGGTGGCAGCGTCACCTTTAGTAGGAGAGGAAGTTTTGCGTAGGGTAGAGATGATATCGTGGTCACTGTCCCACAGACCCTTGATAGATCGTCGTCGTGACAAACTATTATCTCTCCATCACTCGTCATCTACAGGGAGGGGAGGTTTCAAACTAACTATGCTGATCTCAGTTCTTGAAGTAGCTGGGTAGGACTAGGGCGAACTGCGAAGAGGGGAGTAAGGTAGGTGTTGGCTCCTTGTATTCTACAAGTTTCCAACTTAGTATAGACCTGGTCTAGGAATTTGTGTACCCAAGTTACTTGTATATTAGTTGGGATATTTGGGCCATTTCAAATCAGCCCCTCACGGGGCTGAGACAGCCTCTACGAAGAAGAAGAAGAAGAATATTGGGTCCCAATATCCTCGATTCCTCGGGTCCCTGGACTGGTCGGGCCAATTTCGGGCGATTGTTAATAATTAAATATGCCGGGTATATTTATATATATCAGCCATCCTCAGTTGTACTGATCCGGGTCCTAAAATTCAATTTAATTTTTACGCGCGCGCGTAAAATATCAATTCGCGATGCTAAATGAACTGCGCGTGAGGTCTAAATTTAAAATCGATATTTCGTTTTTGAGATTTTCACTGCACAGAAATTTTTAAGTTTCGAAAAAGTTTTCACTTCTAATGCCCATACAGTTCCTACTTCCTACTCCTTCCTTTGTCCTTTCTCCCTCCCATTAGAGGTGATTTGGGAAGCTGAAGTGGTTATTTTAGATTGCTTCTTCTCGTACGGTATCCAAAATTCAAATTGGAATCCGTTGTCCAAGGTACAAAACCACAGTCCACATTACTGAAATATAACGGGTAGATTATCCTCTAGACTCAGAACTCACAAACCAATAAGCATGCAAGCTTGATAAAATACCAACATTTTAAAACGTTGCTACTAATCAGCTACTTGAAGGAAAAGAATAAGGGTCCTTTCAACGTTGAACGTATCATGGTGTAACGCCTTATCTAACCTATCACTGATAGTTCATAGTATCAACTATCAGTTATATACTTTGTGTTATGATTTTGTTTGCCTGCATACGGCATTTATATGGTACGTCAAGTATTAAGTGCACTGGTAGTCCTATGGGTATTAATATTATGCCATTACCACACATTACAATCGCGTCATTGCACTATCTCAACTTTCCATTTCCAGATGTCACTGAAATCCAAACATGGGGCTACTATAGTACACCACAATCACAGAGATAGGCGGAGCTGGATTTCATTATTGACCACGGTATTGACACACCACTGTGTAATAGCACTGCTGCGATCAATAGAAGGAGGCCAATAAGGATATTATATAAAAGATCGGGCGGTATATGTACTTTGTATCTCTCTCTCTCACTCTCTCTATCTATCTCTCTCTATCTCTCTCTACCTCTCGCTCTCTCGACTATCGCTCTCTCTCTCTCTCTCGCTCCCTATAGCTCCACCTTCTTTGACACACTACTATCGCCCTCACTTCTTCCTCCCGACCTCCCATCTGATCCCTTGCTCCGTTATAGTCCCTCCCTCGCTAGATTTCGCAGTTCGGGTGACGTTTATCATAAGATCCATATTCCATGCCTGCCTATAAGTCTCTCCTTTCTCTCCTTTCTCTCTCTCTCTCTCTCTCCTTTCTCTCCTTTCTCTCTCTCTCTCTCTCTCTCTCTCTCTCTCTCTCTCTCTCCATCGTTCCCTCTCTCTCTTCCTAGACAGATCGCTTTCTCATTTTCGCCCTGCTCTGTCAATTTGTCGTTCAATATTGCACTAAGAATCCTTCTCGCCGTATTACTGAACTTACTATATGATCCTTTAGTATATAGCTTCGCTGCACCAAGAATATAAGCATCGTTTTATACTGCAGCTTCCTCTATCTCTCTCTATCTCTCTTATCCCCTCTCTGTATATCTATCTCTCTTCTCCCCTCTCTCTGTCTATCTATTCCTCCCTCTTTCTCTCTATGCTAGTATGATCATTTTCAGACATTTCTAGCTGTCAGTGGGCCACTAATTATCACAGCTCGTCAGTATACCTAGTGTCTGAAAGGGTGCAATAGACGCTTTCTTATTGTGTTCTCTCTCTCTCTCTCTCTCTCTCTCTCTCTCTGACTCTCACAAAAGTAACCGAGTATATAATCACATTGTGTCTTGGACACATAATCATCATTAGCATCTCTCCCTCTCTCTGTGATCGGACCACAGGGTTATACCGGGGTACCCGAGACACACCAGAACTACGTCGCGTTAGATCCCCCTTCAGCTCTCAATTGATCTAATAGAGAGGGAGCTACAGTGCATTGTTTGGTCTGTTACTACCATCCCTTGATTGCATCTCCATTCCAATGGCTAACATGGTGTATACATTGATCTGCTGCAGTGCTGTTTATCTTCTCATTTAGTCAGCTCAATTCAGCAGCTGTAATCACTTCTTCTAAATAAACCGAGTATGGGCAGTATATATTTAATCTTGATAAATCGTAACTCCGAATTGTTTTACTATCTGGAACTCGAAGCTAGTATGTCGACTTTGGCATAAACATATTGCTATTAGAAGTTTTCAGAGCATTGGCCCTATTTTCATTTCTTTCAGACGCCGATAATTATTGTTGAGTACTCGACAAGTCAATTATAAGAGTGCACGGGACTCGTGGTTGCAGAGCATTGGCCTGCCTGACAGAGTAGAAATCCTTATTGAAGTTGAATGTATTGATACTTTCATTTATATTAGTCAGTTCATATTATTATATTAATATCTACATCCTGATTCATTTTCCCGTGTCGCCTTCTTACTAAATGTGACTTGTATTTACATCGGCTATGATAGATTCAATATACCTAACTGTACAGGTATCACCATCATGGTATGTCCCAAGGCAGTGATACTGGTGATGGTATCTGTCCTAACAGGGAGCTTGTCTGTCCTGGGTAACAGTCTTCTCATTGCCGTCTGTCTCACGAAGATATCTGGGAAGGTGAACGTGTTCCTAATAAACCTTTGTATTACGGATATACTTCTTACAGGTACCTTCATTGGTGACATAGACACCTGGTGTGATCCCCACATGTGTGGGGATCGCACTAGGTGGCTATGTCGCCAAGTACCTACACGCTTTTTGAATTGTTCATTTTCATGGACATTGGACAAGTACCGGCCCTAAGTTTGTTTTTTATGTTCTAACCCTCCCTTTACAGTTGTAAACACAGCCTAGCCAGGCAATGAGTTTACTAGTTTTATCTAATCAAATGAAGCGATCTGCGATCCTCACTTTTTCAATTTTCATATGACTTTCAATCGAAATCATATCAAAGTGAATTCACTTTCCCCAGCATCGAATAAGAGAAGAATGTAATTATGAGAAAAGTCTTTGATGTCAAATCTCCCATCTCTCTCACTTACATCATTGAGAAATGCTTCTTTCAGAATCAATCCCATCTTCATTTTCTTTCTGAGTTCTTTCTGAGATCACTTTTCAAAAGCAATACACTTCTTTCATGTTTCTCCCTATCCACAACAAAACTCGAAATCGGTATAAAACCATTTTTACCCTCTTCTTCCCAAATATCCTGCTGTAAATGTCCCTCATTAACCCAGTTCAATATTGGCAGGTTACACTCCGATACTCATATACTCACTGATTGGAGGAACGGATTCCTTTACCCCCGCCGGAGTTCTCTGCTACATTTCAAACAACCTAATTGTGATAGCCACCACTGCCAACTGTCTTACCATCCTTCTAATCGCATATGAACGGTAAGATATATCACAATCAATTGGGAAGACCATGCTGTTTAATAAGATACTCCTCAGCTTGTACAATGTCCTAAAGATGACTTGACTGAGGTCATACTTTGTACTTGGTAGAGAAATATCCTATACTTTCTAAGCGACTGTCAGCTGATATTGGTTATTGGACGGTGATATAGTGAGAGGGGATATAGTACTGAGAGATGGCTATGTGGTGTAGGTCATGGGATAGTTCTGAGAGGGATATGTGGTGTGGGTCATGGGATATTAATCTAAAGCAGCTGTAGTAGTATAGTAATTGCATGGTCGAGTACATGTGTCATATGGGTACCATCCTTTTCACGTACAGAATCTTTATTTCACGATTTGGTGCGAACGTGTTCCTAATAAACCTTTGTATTACGGATATACTTCTTACAGGTATACCTACATTGGTGACATAGACACCTGGTGTGGGGATCACACTAGGTGGCTATGTCGCCAAGTACCTACACGCTTTTTGAATTGTTCATTTTCATGGACATTGGACAAGTACCGGCCCTAAGTTTGTTTTTTATGTTCTAACCCTCCCTTTACAGTTGTAAACACAGCCTAGCCAGGCAATGAGTTTACTAGTTTTATCTAATCAAATGAAGCGATCTGCGATCCTCACTTTTTCAATTTTCATATGACTTTCAATCGAAATCATATCAAAGTGAATTCACTTTCCCCAGCATCGAATAAGAGAAGAATGTAATTATGAGAAAAGTCTTTGATGTCAAATCTCCCATCTCTCTCACTTACATCATTGAGAAATGCTTCTTTCAGAATCTTAGGGTAGAAGTAAAAGAAAGACTCAAGAAAGACTCTAGTGAAAAGTTTAGCAATACACTTCTTTCATGTTTCTCCCTATCCTGTTGTTTTGAGCTTTAGCCATATTTTGGTAAAAATGGGAGAAGAAGGGTCATATCCTGCTGTAAATGTCCCTCATTAACCCAGTTCAATATTGGCAGGTTACACTCCGATACTCATATACTCACTGATTGGAGGAACGGATTCCTTTACCCCCGCCGGAGTTCTCTGCTACATTTCAAACAACCTAATTGTGATAGCCACCACTGCCAACTGTCTTACCATCCTTCTAATCGCATATGAACGGTAAGATATATCACAATCAATTGGGAAGACCATGCTGTTTAATAAGATACTCCTCAGCTTGTACAATGTCCTAAAGATGACTTGACTGAGGTCATACTTTGTACTTGGTAGAGAAATATCCTATACTTTCTAAGCGACTGTCAGCTGATATTGGTTATTGGACGGTGATATAGTGAGAGGGGATATAGTACTGAGAGATGGCTATGTGGTGTAGGTCATGGGATAGTTCTGAGAGGGATATGTGGTGTGGGTCATGGGATATTAATCTAAAGCAGCTGTAGTAGTATAGTAATTGCATGGTCGAGTACATGTGTCATATGGGTACCATCCTTTTCACGTACAGAATCTTTATTTCACGATTTGGTGCCTTCGCCGTTTATTAATTGTAGAGGTTGTCTATATGACCCTGCTTGGCACAAGTTATCTGTCCGTATTATATTAGCTGATGACCCACTACTTCCAGGTACATTGCAATACAGGAACCCCTGCAATACCACAGCATTATGGCCCGGAAGAGGATGCTGAATCTCGTTGGAACCTGCTGGGCCGGGATCCTAATGGCAGTTATTGCCAAAAACTTGCTAGTTCGGCTTTACGATGCTGGACCAACGTAAGTGCAATTTGAGAATAGATCGAGGGTTATTACGGCCCTGTCAGAGCATTGGCATGACCCTATTCTTATTTCTTTCGCGAGAACTGTGGTCAGAGTATTGGCCTGACAATTACGGCCTCCATTGCTCCTCCGTAGATCCCCCGAAGACTTCCAATTCCAGCTGGTGGGTTATAATAGGTACACCGCCCGGGAAGTCATGGACCACCCGAGAAGTCATGCACCGCCAAAATTGGGAACACTTATAATATATAATACTAACACTATCAACTCCTGTTATCAACCCCTGTTACGTTATGTTTGGATCATTGGTTATTATGATTGTTAGATGATTTCATTTGAGTACAAGTAAAGGGTACCTGAGAATCCCCCTTGTTGGCTCTTGACCAGCTGTTCTAGAAGATTCTACTGAATTTACTGGTATGCCCCAGTAAAAGTCACATACTTATTTATTGTCTGGCGGTTCGTGCTGGGTGGCCGCTGGTTACTACTTAACTCGTACTTGAGAGGGCGGGGGAATTCACCAACTCATTCATAGTCAGCATTCCAAAAAATCCGAAAGTCACATACTACGTATTATAGTCTAGACGTTGCAGAGCCCCCCTTGCCCCGCTCCCTCCCTTATTTCCGGCTACTAATCCCAAAATAGCTTAGTTCATGACTAACTAAGGGTAGTTAAAAGATGGAATGTCAAGTACTGTCTGCAAGCAGAACTATCTCTGTTTGCCACCACACCTTAATTAGTTAACTTGGCGTGGCATCTTCTGTCCCCCGTAGTCTGCACCCTCCTCTTCGGTTCATGATCCCCATATATCACCCCCCATTTTTTTCAACGCCTTAACCCTCCTGATTCCTGGCACTTTACCATTGTACAATGTATAAGTGAAGTAGTGATATTGATATCAATCAACATATTAACCTATATCTAGACGGATAATCTTAGACGAATAGTTAACTGTTCAAAATTGCGTAACATATTCCCATGCTAATTCTCTCACTAAACCCCTTAGTACTTACTAGAGCATTCTATTTTCGTCCTAATGGCTTAAATTGACCCCTACTGCAGCAGCATGGAAATCTGCACAGACAATGGCAAGACTTGGCGACATAGCCACCTAGTGCGATCCCCACACATGTGTGTGGGGATCACACCAGGTGCCTATGTCACCAATGGCAAGACTTGCAAATGCAATATCCTTTTCATTATAATTAGTGATTATTGGATCACAATTTGACAATGGAACGGCAGGTCAACAATGTACGGAAACAGTGTGGCTTGGTATTGAGGAACCTCTGGCAACTAAACAAATGTTTTGATATTTCAACGAAGATCATGCTAGTGAAGCAGTTGGTAATATCCAAGCTTGATTACAGCAACATACTGTATTGTGGACTACCTAATAGGATTCTAGATGGACTCCAGAAAGTTCTCAATTCCTGTATTCGCTTCATTTTTAACCTTCATGGGCATCAGGATAACTACATGGATTTCTTCCGGCAGTGTCACATTCTTCCGATCACTCAGAGACTCAACTTCAAAGCCTGCCTACTAGCCTACAAGATAGTTAGTGGTACAGCACCGGAAGACCTTCAAGACTTGGTACCTCTTGATGATTGCTGGGGGGCATCTAGAACTACACGGATGACGGGAATTCTTGATCCCTACAGACTCAAACACCCTAAGATGTCCAGTGTTAATGCTAACTCAAAGCTGAGGAGAAGGAGGATATCTGTGTTTTTACCAACAGTCTGGAATGAGCTTCCCTTTCAAATAAGATCGATTCCTAATGTGGACACCTGAAAATCTCAGTTGAAGACTCATCTGTTCAATGTAGCTTTCGGCGAGGTTCCCATGGTGCTAGTATAGTTATTTGTCCGTGGGCAATTGGTGTCATCCCTTGTATTTCATTTCGGCTTTCATTACCTGGTATCTAATCCCCTTTTTTTCAGCTGGTGTGAGTATAGAGTGTGTGAAA
>AVPN01001134.1:20486-38601 GCA_000695325.1 Pleurobrachia bachei
AAGGGAGACAAGTTTTGACACTTTTAGCAGTGAAAAGAAGAGATAGATAAAGAGAGAGATACGAGAGAGGGAGATTGGAATGCTTGGAAATAGCAAACAACAAAACATGATAAGGGATAATTAAAGAGAAAGAAAGAGGGAGAGTGGGTGTATATTTGACAGACTGTGTGTCGGGGGCACTGTGCCAGTCATATTCTGTGTATTTGTGTGTGATTAAGGTGTAAAAACACTGCGAGAACACTTTTCTTGCATATATCCCGCTACCTCTATATCTGCACGCTCCCGCGGAAGCAGAGTGCAAATTTCACCGTGCAAATGGTCGCGCGGAGCGGGAGTGATATTTGCACTCGCGGTATATATATAATATTCACCCAGCATTGCTGGCGAGTGTCCTATTTTGGATAAATATTCATCGAGGAAATTGCATATACCTTATAGTCTAGTTAAACGGTCAACGGTGTTACTTGGTAGTACAGTAGAGCTCTCTCTATAGAGATAAAGTTACCCAAAAAAATATCAATATGTATAATTCTTTAAGAAAGTGTCCATACAATACGAATGATAATAAGAAGCATAGATGAAACTCGTTTAGCATGCCAGGAGGTTTTGCAGTTAGATATCTGTGGTAGAACGCATAGATCTGCATTTATTGTTACGGTCTAACCCGTTCTAACATTTGTGATTCGCGGGCGGGCGCGCGAAACACAGTCTAACTAGGCAATGCTTTTAGGGAATTGCATATATGAAGAGATTGTAAAATTGAACGGCACACATTTCTCATATCCTTTAGCTTCAAAGAAATAGAGGTAGAAGTGGGGAAATATATTTCATATGAAACAAAGATCTGGAAATGCAGGGAAGGTGTGTAAGTAGGTATGATGTATGTCGGTTAGACTGCAGCGTGACTGGCCAGTGAGAAAGCTCTTAAACTCCATCTGGATGGGTTATATGCATCTTGAGCTGTAGACCTGGCTCCTATAACCCCTCTTAGGTTAGGGTGCTGCTGCTGCAGACAAATAGCGTGCATTCAATCACTCCCCCTAATTATAATAATCGATCTGTTTCAGATCGAGGCAAATCAAGTTATCGCGGAAATACTGGTCCCTGATTGGCTGATAACCAGTCACGTGACCTAAATAGCGAGTTCTGATTGGTTGTTTACTGTTTCAGATCGAGGCAAATCAAGTTATTGCGGAAATACGCGACCTGACGAGTAGGGTAGATGTGGATAAGATAACTCGGTCCATCAGGAGGTGTAAGACACCTACCATCAACCGTTCAGCTGATGGTCAGATTTTAGGAGCCCCGCCATCTCCCACATCATCTCCCACACCTAGAGGGCTTCAAAAGGTAAGGGCCTTATGCAACAAATCCTTTTAAATTCGAGGTTTCATTTGAAATAATGATAATAGTTGTTGTGGTTAAGTTAATATCCCATCGCTCTCTCCCTTTCTCCATTACCCCTTCTCAACCCTCTCTAGTCTCTATTATAACCCTCCCTCTCTCTCTCTCTCTCTATAACTACTTCCCAACTTCCTCCCATTACCCTCATCACTCATCACGTAAAAGCCTACTTTGCAATATGGGGTGCAGAGAGAGAGAGAGGTTCGAACAAGAGAGTAAGAACTTTCCTTGTTCGACCCTTTCTCTCTCTCCGCACCCATAGCTGTAAAGGAGGGTTAGAACTTATACTCTGTTCGATCCTCTCTCTCCGCGCCCCACAAAAGTCAGACCCTAACAAGTTGCCCCTTCTCCAGGTGCTAAGGAAGCAAGACACCGCCATTGACATCAGTGTGTTTAGTGAGCAAGAATTCAAGGATATTTTAGAAAATCTAAAACGCTTCAAAGACCACTGTACAGAACCGAACAAGCTAGCGGTTCCCTTTGATGGACGTTGTTTCCGTCGCTCAAAACCTGATCAAATGACCAGTTGGCGAAGTGGGAGGTTGAAACAAACGTGTCTAGAACAACAACCCTATACTCTCCGAAGATCTCGGAGTTTTGATTCATTTTCTGATACCTGTGAGCTTCCCGGGCTACCCAAAATAATCCCTTCAACGCGATCGAGTGCCAGCCGTGGGATTACAGAGGAAACTACGGTGTGTAGCTCTAGTTTCCAGAACTCAGAAGATCAACTAGACATTGTATCAGCAGCAGCTCCTACTACCATCTTGGAAGAGGATCATGAATCACCCCGGTCACCCGGTAGTGGAAGAGTTAGGGTTCTAAAACGACAAATGTGCCGGGAATCTTCCTCTGATACTTTAGTTGATGTGATAGCTGGTACTGCTGAGGGGGAGGGGGAGGAATATAAACCGCGGGTACGTGATCACTTTAGAAGTTGTTCTGCAGAACAGAATTCTTGAAGTTGAATTAGAATGTCATATCTAGCATTCTATGAGAGCTAACACATCTGACATCATATTCTCTACTACACCGCTTCGTGTGATTCCGCTCTTGTGACAATGAAAGAGCTCGGATTCACACGAAGGGATTATTCTTACAGTTCTGCAGAACAGAATTCTTGAAGTTGAATTAGAATGTCATATCTAGCATTCTATGAGAGCTAACACATCTGACATCATATTCTCTACTACACCGCTTCGTGTGATTCCGCTCTTGTGACAATGAAAGAGCTCGGATTCACACGAAGGGATTATTCTTACAGTCGATGTGATTCACATTTGAATGGCCATTTCCAACATTCTGCATCTGTATCGCGATCAATCATTCACTGTGACAGATATATGGTACTCTGCAGCTGCTGTATATATCGCCCACCTAGCCAATAGAGACAATGGGATGGGCAATATGTGTACCTTCTATTTAGGTATTTCACTCATCTTATTTGTCTCATCAATGTTCCAATATATCGGCACTATTTCATATGCTAATCTGTATCAATGTATTCCAGCAGGTTTCTATACGAATTAACTCTGTAGACATGGACACGATATCCATAGCTACCGGCTCAGAACCATCTACAGCCCCAGTTTTAGTCCCCAGCTCTAACGACAACACAGAACCTGATGTAAAGCAACCCACAGAACCCCGTGTTTCAACACGAGAGAGGTGGAGAAGGGCAGCTCTGCGGGCCTCGGAAATTAAGGAGTGCACGCCTCGCCCGGTATGTGATGGGTTATGCCGAGCCATATGGGTGTCACACCCCGCCCGGTATGTGCCAATCCATGTGGGTGGGAAGTGGTGTGATTATGTCGAGCCATGTGGGTGGCAAGTTGTCAAGTTGTCGGGAATTTATTAGACGGGGTAGAGCGATTGAGTCTATAAAAGCTGCACTATATGGTTCAAGAAGTGACATTTTATTTAATTTATTAATAGCACTATTCTTCGCCTATATGAAGGTTCCAGTTCCATATTGCACTGCAGAACTTTATTGCTAACCAACCCTCCACCCTGCAGCTTTATTACTAACCCCTCTCCTCCAGATACCCAACTGACACCCCCTCCTCTCCCCTCTAGATTCCATCCGAAGCAGTAGTAGTGGGTGATTCCAACCATCACCACCGGCCCAGTGGTGATGTCACCTCCAAATGGAAAGCTGCCGCGATGATGGGTGTCAGGCATAGTTTGGAGGGATCAAAGGAGGATAAAATCAGACCCAGCCTTAGAAATATCCATGGGGTGAGTTATTATAGTGCCACATGTTCATGTTTTAGGGCGACTATTTTACTATCTTTATCGGGATGGGGGCCATGGGGGAAATTTCTAGAATCTGCACATGTTGATTACAAAATCGGTGGAGCGGGTGGGAGGAGTGATAGACTATGATAATTATACTCGATTCTGGATAATTCTGTGTTCTTCGACAGTCAGTGTTGGTTATTATTATTATATGCAATCCCCTATTATGTTTGCAGCTTCGTACATGAGATCTGTACAGTGATGCCATTGTAGGCTGGGTTGGTTATTAAGGTTGGGTCGGTAATTGACGGGGGATCTACTTGATCTAGTTAGATAGCGTTATTCATCAATGGTCAAGGATCATATCTTGCTATAATTCTAGTACTATTATCATGGATCAAGGAGCACCCTCTCTCTTTTGGAGAGTGGTGTAGTACAAGCTACAAGAAGAACTCCATTTAGACGTCTCCCTAGTGCATCTCTCTCTCTAATTGTATTGTTCTAGAACATGGCACCTCTCTCTATAATAATACAGTAGTACAAGCTACAGAGAGAGGTTGGATCCGGATCAATACCTCAATAATAATATACTGCCTTTGATCTCTGATCGGCCACTAAACGTACACTTTTAATCAACATAATATATGTTGTGGGAATTCCGCGGAGTGCTATACTATTGTCCACATTATAATACATCTGGATCATGGGGGTAATTGTTGGGACATGGCGCGGTGACATATCTGCAATGGTATCAGTTATACCGTAGCAGTAACCTTGTCAAGCTGGTATGCAATCTTGGATCTATCATAAAGTTGCCAAGATCTTGCAACAAGAAGCTAAGTCAGTGATATATTAGTGGTAGTGAAAGTAGAGGTTAAGATATGTGTCAATTAAACTGCATTCTTCCCCTGTGAGCCAACGCAGTCTTCCTCTGTGAGCTAAATATGCTCTTATCTGTTATCTGACAGGAGGAGATTGCATTTTTGAAGGTGTCAGTTCAGTGCCTGGCAGTGGCAGTCATGTAGCTTAGTTCATTAATAAGTAAGAGAAACTCCCTAAATTAATCATAAATGATACTTCTTTTACCTGTCACGCCAAATGCATGATTTTGTTTATGATGTGGGTGCCCTTCCCTTATCGTGGTAGTTCTTATCTTAATTTAGGAAGCCACCCCTATTATTGCATACATATGAGCTATATTAACGCGGAGGGGTAATTTCAGAACCAATGGCAGTTCATACTTCATATACATAGTGATAAATTTCACAATATGCATTTGGGGGTGACAACTGACAACTTCACAAATCCGACTTAATCATGCTGTGGAGCAACATTATATGAATCAGCTCCTTCTAACGAAGAACCCTCCTTTCAGACCCAGAGCAGTAGCTCGGAAACGTCAAGTGATAACTGGAGGATGTTAATCCTAATGATGCGACTGGCTAAGTTGGCAAAACAGCCCTCTGCAGTGATACAGGAGAAACTGGGAACTAACAAATACCAGATCCAGTTGGTCAAAGCAGCTTTGATATCATGTGTTGCGTTCTACATCTTTACACTTCCTTTCATCATTGTTACTGCGCTACCTTCTTCTAGACTGGTTAGTCATTATTAATTATTATATAGACTGATCTGACAAGCCTCAATCTCTCCCCTGGCAACCATAACCCCCATGACAACCCTCCCTTAACAACCTTCAATACCCCCTGGCACCCATCATTCTCTCTGGCAACCATTTATCCATTACTATGGTTAACAAGACTAGTCAAATTGATCTGGCATAATATCCCATATAATTTTGACTAGTGAACCTATATAGTTATGATTCTCTCTTTAAATCCCCCTCTCTTAAAATATGTAGGTACATATTTAACATCTGATCTTAACAATGTCACAACTTGCCCTGCTCGACCCTCTCTCCTGCTCCTAGATTTAAGATAACAATTCCGACGTAGGCACCCCGTATATAGTTATATAGGGCTGAAACTCCGGATTCCTCGAATGAGTACCCATACAAATGTTGTGCCAAATATCAGTGTGATTGAAACTAAAATTCTGGGCGAAAAGAAGGCCAACGTACCCTTAGTTTTTTTTGGGTCGCGCGGTATACCACTTATGTATGCTTACTCAATTGCTCATGTCTATTCTAGTGTCCCTAAACACATGATTAATACCCTTGTTAGACCACCCCACCAATACCCCTACTGACTAGTAATACCACTCACACTATTTGGCTCTCCTCTGTCCCTGTAATACCACTGACATAACATCACTTGACTGTTATAGATGACCACACAAATCCAAACCAAAGTACCATTACCAAACCAAACCAAACCAAACCAAACCAAACCAAAGTACCAAACCAAACCCCTATTTTCAGGATGACGGAGGGACGAAGTTTCCTATTGTTATACTACCCCTCATGAACTGTGTTGCTGATTTTGTTGTGTACGGACTTATTCACCCTAGTATTAGGCATCAAGTACAGAGACTTTTACATTTCCGTTTATTCCGGTGCTGTACTTCTGATATGTCTCACGCTTGAAAATCCAATTTTCAGTAAAAATTTTGTTCTCAATGTGTATATTTAGCAGCCAAAAGTGCTTGACAATATCAATGATCCTAGGAATGAAGAAACTAGAAAGCAGTGACTGTATCGGACCTTGTGGATGATATCAAGTCATACCCATTACCAGGCACATTGCCACTGTGCCAGATCTGCTGCAACTTTTGTCACAAACGTAGGGCGCGTTGTCTTAACATTGAGAGAGTGGCGCAGCACCACGCGCGCACGTGGGAATTCTGGTTTGCAGAATTATACAGGGGCCTTGGTGAAACGAGACATATTGGGTCGTCGAGACATAATATAATGAATGACCTGATTAAGCAATCAATGAACAATAGTTATAAGGGATCTAATTATCGGGCCTCTAGTTGTCTGGGGTTGCATAACTGCAATGTAATTATCGTCCTGTGTCTTGGTAGAATGGAGTACAAACGGTTAAAACTTTTAATAACAAGAATATCAAACGAATATTAACACAAAGCATGCATTTCCAATCCAATAAATGATTTATAAAATCAGAATCTCTGCACTGTAGGCACATAAAGTAAAACATACCGAGAGTAGTAATTGTACATTGTACAACTCAACTCAAATTTGGGCACCTTGCCTCTGTGTCCATGACCAAAACTGAACTGTATTTAACACAAATTGCTTGGAACCCAATGCAGAAAATCCAAGATTGAGTACACTCAAGTTCATTAAAGTTTGAAGGTCTATCAGAAGCCGTTGCCGCTTCTCAGATGATGATTAGATGGTTTATATCTCATAAAGAAGAATCCAACCATGTTGAGGAGCATAAAGGATGCTAGAAGTAGAAAGTAGTTGTCAATTTTCCCGTGGTTCAGATTGTTGCAGATCCAAGGGTCGCCAACGTTCGTAGAAATCGTCTTGACAAGTACCAATACAAGGATCTGAAGGGGAGGTACTGTTAAAAAGAGGGACCACACACGTGGTGATATTACACGTACAACTGCATGACGTAGATCTTTATAATTTGTCATCAAGAACTATCTAGGGTGCAGTGGTGGTGGGAGTCTATTGCAGTATTACTAGCAGCTTTGGGAGTCTATAGAATATGTCGCTCCCGATGAGGTAGTGTCTGGGGAAATTGTTTTCCTCCCTCCCCTGTCCTGTTACATGTCAACATTATAGCCTTTTAAATAGAGCTTACAGGCACCTTCTGATAATTCAAATAATGTCAGCTCAAAACAATCAATCGGGTATTGGCAAAAAAGCACATACATCTCGGTCTCAGTCTTTACCTATAATCGTTTTCTTTGCAAATTTAAATGGTCCTGCAACTGACAGATTCCCCATTTACAGGGTACGGAGCATTTAACTCTAGCTAGGCTTTTTAATGGATCGATTCAGAAGGCGTACGTCTTTAATACAGCTCATCAGTGCCAGGAGGTTTTTATACTTGTCTAGACATAAACTATACTGATATTATGGTACGCTGCATTGTGATCTCTAACGAGCTAGGTAGTAAATAACGGTACGTTGTTTCTAGAGATCTGCAGCAATTGTGCAATGTGGTTTTGCTCTCGAAGGTGCCTTAATGGGGGGGGGGTTTGATGGACGTTGTTTCCGTCGCTCAAAACCTGATCAAATGACCAGTTGGCGAAGTGGGAGGTTGAAACAAACGTGTCTAGAACAACAACCCTATACTCTCCGAAGATCTCGGAGTTTTGATTCATTTTCTGATACCTGTGAGCTTCCCGGGCTACCCAAAATAATCCCTTCAACGCGATCGAGTGCCAGCCGTGGGATTACAGAGGAAACTACGGTGTGTAGCTCTAGTTTCCAGAACTCAGAAGATCAACTAGACATTGTATCAGCAGCAGCTCCTACTACCATCTTGGAAGAGGATCATGAATCACCCCGGTCACCCGGTAGTGGAAGAGTTAGGGTTCTAAAACGACAAATGTGCCGGGAATCTTCCTCTGATACTTTAGTTGATGTGATAGCTGGTACTGCTGAGGGGGAGGGGGAGGAATATAAACCGCGGGTACGTGATCACTTTAGAAGTTGTTCTGCAGAACAGAATTCTTGAAGTTGAATTAGAATGTCATATCTAGCATTCTATGAGAGCTAACACATCTGACATCATATTCTCTACTACACCGCTTCGTGTGATTCCGCTCTTGTGACAATGAAAGAGCTCGGATTCACACGAAGGGATTATTCTTACAGTTCTGCAGAACAGAATTCTTGAAGTTGAATTAGAATGTCATATCTAGCATTCTATGAGAGCTAACACATCTGACATCATATTCTCTACTACACCGCTTCGTGTGATTCCGCTCTTGTGACAATGAAAGAGCTCGGATTCACACGAAGGGATTATTCTTACAGTTCTGCAGAACAGAATTCTTGAAGTTGAATTAGAATGTCATATCTAGCATTCTATGAGAGCTAACACATCTGACATCATATTCTCTACTACACCGCTTCGTGTGATTCCGCTCTTGTGACAATGAAAGAGCTCGGATTCACACGAAGGGATTATTCTTACAGTCGATGTGATTCACATTTGAATGGCCATTTCCAACATTCTGCATCTGTATCGCGATCAATCATTCACTGTGACAGATATATGGTACTCTGCAGCTGCTGTATATATCGCCCACCTAGCCAATAGAGACAATGGGATGGGCAATATGTGTACCTTCTATTTAGGTATTTCACTCATCTTATTTGTCTCATCAATGTTCCAATATATCGGCACTATTTCATATGCTAATCTGTATCAATGTATTCCAGCAGGTTTCTATACGAATTAACTCTGTAGACATGGACACGATATCTATAGCTACCGGCTCAGAACCATCTACAGCCCCAGTCCCCAGCTCTAACGACAATACAGAACCTGATGTAAAGCAACCCACAGAACCCCGTGTTTCCACACGAGAGAGATGGAGAAGGGCAGCTCTACGGGCCTCGGAAATTAAGGAGTCCAGCACACCCCACCCGGTATGTGATGGGCTATGTCGAGCCATGTGGGTGGGATTATGTCGAGCTATGTGTGGGTGGCAAGTTGTCAAGACGTCAGGAATTTATTAGACGTGGTAGAGCGATTGAGTCTAGTTGCAGTATATGGTTCAAGAAGTGACATTTTATTTAATTTATTAATAGCACCATTCTTCGGTTATTGTATGAAGGTTCCAGTTCCATATTGCAACCTGCACCTTTATTGCTAACCAACCCTCCTCACTGCAACTTTATTGCTAACCAACCTTCTTCCCTACAGAACTTTATTGCTAACCAACCCCTCCTCTCCCCAGATCCCGTCCGAAGCAGTGGTAGTGGGTGACACCAACCATCACCACCGGCCCAGTGGTGATGTCACCTCCAAATGGAAGGCAGCCGCCATGATGGGTGTCAGGCATAGTTTGGAGGGCTCAAAGGAGGATAAAATCAGACCCAGCCTTAGAAATATCCACGGGGTGAGTTATTATAGTGCCACATGTTCATGTTTTAGGGCGACTATTTTACTCTCTTTATCGGGGTAATCGTCTAATTCGTCATAGGGGTGACTGCGTCACAAATGATCAGTGCAGTGCTCTATCTAAACGGTGCATGAGATCTGTACAGGGATACCATTGGAGGCGTTGGTTGGTTATTAGGCCATGGGTTGGTAATTGACGGGGGATCTACTTGATCTAGTCGTATATCGTCATTCATCAATGGGCAAAGATCAATATCTATCATAAAATCTTGCTATAATTCTAGTACTATGATAGTTGATGGAGCATCCCCTCTCTTTTGGAGGAGAGTGGTGTAGTACAAGCTACAAGAAGAACTCCATTTAGACGTACGTCTCCCTAGTGCATCCCTCTCTAATTGTATTGTTCTAGAACATGGCACCTCTCTCTATTATAATACAGTAGTACAAGACAGAGAGGGTTGGATCCGGATCAATACCCCAATAATATACTGCCTTTGATCTCTGATCGGCCACTAAACGTACACTTTTAATCAACATATATGTTGTGGGAATTCCGTGGAGTGCTATACTATTGTCCACATTATAATACACCTGGATCATGGGGGTAATTGCAGGGACATGGCGCGGTGACATATATCTGCAATGGTATCAGTTATTCAGAATAAGGAGATCTGAGCAAGAATTCTACCAACTGAGCTACCGAAGGGGTTCGGTAGCTCAGTTGGTAGAGCATCGAGCGCGACTCTCTGGAGGTCCCTGGTTCAATTCCCGGTCGAACCCAGTATTTTTCGATTATCTTCCCTATTTAATTCTTGCTCAGATCTCCTTATTCTGAATTATCAATTAATCTCTCCTTGACTGAGATCTGCCCGTGTGTGTGTGAGATTCCCCTATTTAACCGTTGTACGGAGGGCGTGTGAGTGTGTATCAGCACCAGAAGGAGATATCAAAATTACTTCCTCCGGTATCAGTTATTATACCCTAGCAACCCAGTCAGTGTCACCCTGGTATGCAATCTTGGATCTATCATAGAGAAGTGCCAAGATCTTGCAACAAGAAACTTAGTCAGAGATAGATTCTAGTGGTACTGAAAGTAGAGGTTAAGATATATGTGTCAATTAAACTGCATTCTTCCCCTGTGAGCCAATGCTGTCTTCCCCTGTGAGTTAAATATGCTCTTATCTGTTATCTGACAGGGGAAGATTGCATTTTTGAAGGTGTCAGTTCACCATGCCTGGTACTGACAGTCATGTAGCTCAATTCATTAATAAGTGAGAGTAACAATCATAAATGATACTTCTTTTACCTGTCACGCTAAATGCATGATTTTGTTTATGATGTGGGTGCCCTTCCCTTATCGTGGCAGTTCTTATTTACGAAGCCACCCCTTTCATTAGATACTAGTGGAGGGGCAATTTCATTACCAATGGCAGTTCATACCTACTTCATTATAAATAAATTTCACAACATAAATACCGCATGCATTTAGGGGTGACAACTTCAAAAATCCGACTTAAGTTCATACTTCATATATGTGGAACAACATTTTGTGAATCAGCTCCATCTAACGAAGAACCCCCCTTTCAGACCCAGAGCAGTAGCTCGGAGACCTCAAGTGATAACTGGAGAATGCTGATCCTAATGATGCGACTGGCCAAGTTGGCTAAACAGCCCTCTGCAGTTATACAGGAGAAACTGGGAACTAACAAATACCAGATCCAGCTGGTCAAAGCAGCTCTAATATCATGTGTTGCTTTTTACATCTTTACTCTTCCTTTTATCATTGTTACTGCGCTACCCTCATCTAGACTGGTTAGTCATTATTATAGACTGATCTGACAATCCTCAATCTCTCCCCTGGCAATCCTAACCCCCCCCCCTCCCTTAACAACCTTCAATACCGCTGACAATCCTCAATCTCCTCTGGCAACCATTTATCCATTACTATGCGGTTGATAAGACTAGTCAAATTGATTTGGCATAATATCCCATATCAATTTGACTAGTGAACCTATAAGTATATATGCTTCTCTCTTTCAATCCCCCTCTCCTTAACATATAGTTATACGCAGAAATGCTGTCATTTTAATGACAGTGCCTTATTTCGTGATTTATAACAACAAAAAACACCAGATCTTTCAAATATCACCACTTGCCCTGCCATCTCTCCCAGATAAGATAACAACTCAGCTATTAGGTACCCCGTATAGTTATACCACTTATGTATGCTTACTCAATTGCTCATGTCTATTCTAGTGTCCCTAAACACATGATTAATACCCTTGTTCGACCACCCCAACAATACCCCTACTAATACCACTCACACTATTTGGCTCCCCTCTGTCCCACTGACATAACATCACTTGACTGTTTACAGTCCCAGATGACCAAACCTTACCAAACCAAACCAAACCAAACCAAACCAAACCAAACCAAACCAAACCAAACCAAACCCCTATTTCAGGATGACGGAGGGACGAAGTTTCCTATTGTTATACTACCTCTAATGAACTGTGTTGCTGATTTTGTTGTGTACGGACTTATTCACCCTAGTATTAGGCATCAAGTGCAGAGACTTTTACATTTCCGTTTATTCCGGTGTTGTACTTCTGATATGTCTCACGCTTGAAAAACCAATTTTCAGTAAAATATGTTGTTCTCAATTTGCCTTTTTAGCAACTAAAAGTGGCGGTATCAATGATCCTAGGCTTAGAAACACTAGATAGCTGCAGTGACTGTATCGGACCTTGTGGATGATATCAAGTCATACCCATTACCCAGGCCATGTGCCACTGTGCCAGATCCAGCAACTCTTGTCACAAACGTAGGGCGCGCTGTCCTAACATTGAGAGGTTGGCGCAGCACAACGCGCGCACGTGGGAAGTTCCCACTGCAGCACTGAGAATGCAGAGGGCCCCCTGCTGAAACGAGACATATTGGGTCGTCGAGACATAATGAATGGCGTGATTAAGCAATCAATGAACAGGAGTTATAAGGGCTCGAATTGCATTGTCTTGGCCATAACTATGTCTGGGGTTGCATAATTGCAATGCAATTATCATCCTGTGTCTTTGGTATAGAATGGAGTACAAACGGTTAAAACTTTTAATAACAAGAATATCAAACGAATAAAACACAAAGCCATTTCCAATCCAATAAATGATTTATAAAATCAGAATCTCTGTAGGCACATAAAGTAAAACGTTTCTTCTGACTAAGATCTGAGAGTAGTAATTGTACATTGTACAACTCAACTCAAATTTGGGCACGTTGCGGTTGCGCCCCTCTAGTCTGTATATTCACTGGACAGTTTTCACGAACAAAACTGAACTGTATTTAACAAACATTGCTTAGAACCCAATACAGAAAATCCAAGATAACTCCAAGATTGTACTACTCAAGTTCATTGAAGGAATAGTGTCTATATCAGAAACCGTTGCCGCTTCTCAGATGATGATTAGATGGTTTATATCTCATGAAGAAGAACCCAATCATATTGAGGAGCATAAATGATGCTAGAAGAAGAAAGTAGTTGTCAATTTTCCCGTGGTTTAAATTGTTGCAGATCCAGGGGTCGCCAACATTTGTAGAAATCGTCTTAACAAGTACCAACACGAGAATCTGAAGGGATGGAGGTACTGTTAAAAAGAGGGACCACACACGGGGTGACATATTGGGTAGAATTACACGTACAACTGCATGACGTGGATCTTGAATTTGTCATCAAGAACTAGTGGTATCTAGGGTGCAGTGGTAGTGGGAGTCTAGTGCAGTATAACTAGCAGCTTTGGGAGTCTAAAGAATATGTCGCTCCCGATGAGGTAGTGTCTGAGAAAATTGTTTTCCTCCCACTCCTGTCTTGTTATATATCAGCATTATAGCTCATCCTTCTAAAAGTAAATATAGCCTTTTAAATAGAGCTTACAGGCACCTCCTGATAATTCAAATAATGTCAGCTCAAAACAATCAATCGGGTATTGGCACAAAAGCACATACGTCTCGGTCTTTAACTATTTACCGTTTCTTTGCAGATTTAAATGGTCCTGCTGCAACTGACAGATTCCCTATTAACTATTTCTTATGAGACAAAACAGGGTACAGAGCATTTTAACTCTAGCTAGACTTTTAAATAGGTTTAGTTATCGATTCAGAAGGCGTACGTCTTTAATACAGCTCCAGTGCCAGGAGGTATTTATACTTGTCTAGACATAAACTATACTGATATATTGTATGCTGCATTGTGATCTCTCTAACGAGCTGTAGTAAATAACGGTACGTTGTTTCAAGAGATCTGCACTGCAATTGTGCAATGTGTAGTTCTCCAGAAGGTGCATTACCAAAGTTGGGTACAAAACCACGAGTAAAGTGGGACAACAAACCACATACACATGCTCATAATACCACGTACTAAGTAATACCACTTACCGCTAGTGTCTCTCCTAGGGCGGTTACAAGAAAGAATAGGCCCATGGCAAAACTTTTCAGATAGGGAGGTGCCTCTATGTAGACAAACTCCATCGCAGCTATAACCGCCAACACCTATAATAATGGGGAAGTGGATGAGATATAATAAATGGATGAAAGAAAGAAATATGATTAAACCCCAAAACCTCTACTTTTATTCCTGGACTGTAAAATCTTTCTAACCCAACCGCGGAGGGAAATCAATAATTCCAATATGTATATTACCTCCCCTGCTGCCTAATTCCCAAGATATCACCTACCTCGCTAAGCGTTACAAAGAATATCTGAGGCAGCAACCAGACAATAGCATCTGAAATGTTTACGGTTAGTTTCTTCTAAATTCAGACGATGAAAATGAAGTTTTAGTATAGTTGAAATTTTTAACCAAGGGACAGGCTAAAAGGCCGTGTACTAAGATATCCTTCGCGCCTTACATACTCTCAATCGAAATCAAGTTCCAGGCAACTTGAACCTGAAAGCATTGGAAAGATAAGATTTTTCTCTATCCAACGCAACCAAGATCAAGTCTTTATCTTATCTGGAACGGGAGATATGAGCGAAAACATTTAGCACACGCAAATCGAATTTTGTAAATATGCGCGTACGCGCGGCCCCCTGTCCCCTGAATACTTATTTCAACTATACGTGCTATTTCCGTGGGGAAAGGTATAAATTTCGAGATGATTTGGGCTCTGATTGGTTCGCACACCCAGGTCGGTAAATTCCCCATACTTGGT
The DNA here is from genome assembly GCA_000695325.1 of Pleurobrachia bachei. Taxonomy (NCBI): domain Eukaryota; kingdom Metazoa; phylum Ctenophora; class Tentaculata; order Cydippida; family Pleurobrachiidae; genus Pleurobrachia; species Pleurobrachia bachei. Next base: position 35,344 of record AVPN01001134.1, read on the forward strand.
GCTTTTAGGCAATAATTCGCTACTGTAACAATAGACTAGGTAATCGACAATCATTCGCTACTGTAATAAAACAGGTAACTGTACGGGTGACTCAGCCAGGTTTTTAATGAACCTCCTAACCGCCAACTAGGCGGGGAATTGGAATGAGATGGTCAGCTCTCATTAAATTCAAAATGACACGAAAATAAATTGAAGTCGCTCGCGGGGGAGGGGGGTCTGTCTATCGCTGTCAGCCCCCTTTGATTCTAAACACGTACTACTGCACTCAGATAGGGTCGGCACCTCCAGATAAAGCTCTTGTGAATTTATAATCGTGACAGATCTAAAGGTGGTGTGTTTATAACTAACTTGGTTCATTGACAACATATGTTGTATAGTTGTGGGCATGATCCTTGTCTGAGTTAAAGTAGTGAACTGGGGTAGGGCTCCACACACCATGTGGGTCTGTCATCTCTCGTTCAAGGGTCCCCACAACCTGTGATAATGGTGTGAAATCATACAGTCTTTTTACTCCTCTGTTTATATGTATAGGGAAATAAAGCCATGCTGGGATTTAATGGTAGTAGGTATGGTGTTTGGTGCCGATAATTGATCGGGTCATGGCGGCAAGACAGCAGGCAGCTGTTATATGTGAGAACAATATAACAACACACATACCGCAGCACAACAGAGTGAGATGGCGGCCAGAGCAAAGCCCATCATCATACGGGTGAAGTAGTTAATTTCCCAGTTCATCTTACGTCGCAGGTAGGGGAAGCCCCAGTTCAGAAGCGGTACCTGGGGAAGCTCCAATTAAGAAAGGGAATCTATATAGGTATTAGGGCAGGTAGAGGAAGCCCCAGTTTAAAAGGGGCACCTGGGGAGGGTAGGTAGGGATCAGGGTATGTTAATATTGGGTGGGGGAGGGTACAAAGCTAAGGTTTACTTCTTGGCAGTTGATATTGTTTCATAGGTCATCGCCCATCGGGTAGGTCAGGAATTTATCACATATGGCTAGTAATCACTAACAAGGTATCTTGTACAACTCACCAGAAACAATATCATTATTGGATTGATAACGTTGACGATAGAGAGAGGTATACTGATACCATGGTCCGGATTTATAAGGTAGAATCCCTGAATGTAGTACATCGACTGGAACTGAAACATATAGTTAGGTATTTAGCTTCCATGTCTATATTGATATTGATCGACCCTATTGAAACGGAATATATAAACATCTCTTGGGCACGGTGTACCCCTCTTTTTGGGAAGGGGGAGGGAGAGAATACAGGAGGACTGATATTTCATATACCTGTGAGTAGCAGGTCCAATAGATGAGCATGGTGAAAAGTGGCGGAAAGAGCCCGAACAAGTTTAGGAATGCATCCACTTCCTCTGCTCCCCAATTAACTCCACCAGTTGCCTTTAACATTCCAATCTTAACATGTCGGGGCTGATCCCTTATCTGATAATACAACCTTCCCAGCTCCTTAGCTATCTCAAAGTAGGTTTTAAAGGTATCCTGGGCTTGTTTTGCCTTCACAAACTCCCGGGATCCACAGATCAGGAGCAGGAAACAAATCAAGGAACAGACGGGAGATACCAGGGTACTAAAGACATACTCAGGAGGCTTTGAACGGGGAGTCTGGAGGAATGAAACAGCAAATGCGGCAATACTTCCAATGTTGGTTAAAATGTAGAATGCATGGTAGTACCGCTGTAGGGTTTCAATGCCAGCACCTCGGATCTGATCGGCACCAAATGGGGCTATATTTGGTTTACACAGACCATACCCCAGCGAGATAAAGAGGAAGCTGGCCATCAGTAACACCTGAAGAGAAAATATTCAAACAACATGCTTTGGTTTAGTATTTCAAACTTTTTCTTTGCCTATCTCGGGATTGAACAAAACAGGTTTTTCTAAAGCTAATCAGTATGCCCTAAAACTGCTAAACTAACCCATTTTGTGATATCACCCTGTATGGGGTTCAGTTTCCACTCCTCACACAACCAGGTACTGTTAGGCGTGTGGAGGTCGACTGTGGAATCACACACAGATATCCAAACAGTTCCAAAGAACAAGGTACTCCCTATCATGTACATTACGAAGGACCATGTTAGTGTCTTGTACCGTCCTAGCCTGTAACATAGTTGTACTTTGTAGAGAGATACAAATATATCAACACACATCCCAGTATAAACACACTTGTTATTTTCCCTACTTTTACACATTTTTTTCCTGCCTGCTATGCCTTTTTCATTTTGCTTTGCAGGGAAATTCAGTATTATGTTATAACATAATGCAAGTAATTTTATAGCCTTAGTATCCCCCTTAGTAGGGTCGGCTGTGGGAAGTTGGGTCTGGAATTTTGAATTTGACCAGCTGATATGCTTAGGGACTCTATAAAAAGTCCAAAGCGCCATCCCGCAGGTCTCTACCACCTCCGGTTCACTAATTATTCACAATTATGTGATTTATGACGACATCGGCCAATTAGCACCAAAAATACCAGTTCCTGGCCACTTAGAGCTTAGATTTTGATACCAGCTGATAGAGGACCACAAGATTAGTGGGCATACAAAATTTCAGGTCGATCGGAGTCTTGGCCGATGAGTTATAGCCGTTTTTCCGTTTGGCTGGCGGTTGGCTGGCACCACGTGGGATTACGGGTTTAGGTCGTCGTAGGAGGTCGTCATTGGTCGCGTTCGATCGGGCTCGATGAGGTGATCAAAACCTGGTGGGGCCAGACCTTGGCCCCACCCCGTTCTTGGGTTATTAGGCTTTTTCGGTTTCCCGCCAAAATATTTTCCCGCCAAAACCGAAAAAGCCTAATAACCCAAGAACGGGGTGGGGCCAAGGTCTGGCCCCACCAGGTTTTGATCACCTCATCGAGCCCGATCGAACGCGACCAATGACGACCTCCTACGACGACCTAAACCCGTAATCCCACGTGGTGCCAGCCAACCGCCAGCCAAACGGAAAAACGGCTATAACTCATCGACCAAAACTCCGATCGACCTGAAATTTTGTATGCCCACTAATCTAGTGGTCCTCCATCAGCTGGTATCAAAATCTAAGCTCTAAGTGGCCAGGAACTGGTATTTTTGGTGCTAATTGGCCGATGTCGTCATAAATCACATAATTGTGAATAATTAGTGAACCGGGGGTGGTAGAGACCTGCGGGATGGTGCTTTGGACTTTTTATAGAGTCCCTAAGCATATCAGCTGGTCAAATTCAAAATTCCAGACCCAACTTCCCACAGCCGACCCTACTA